>VTPC01091158.1:0-38613 GCA_011009095.1 Ignelater luminosus
CTTAATTCAAAGACTTAGGCGTCAATTGCTAGAAGATTGGGTGTCAGTGATTTACAGCAGCGTCAAAGAACTCATAATAATAAAATGTCTCAGTGAAAAGGAGGCTGAAGGTATAGCAATCCACTTGGCTGATTACGCTTTGTTATCCTAGTTTTAAGAAGTCTTAGACTGATCTCTAAATGGATAATACAAACAAACTTGATTTGAAAAACTAATCGCCAGAGAAGTTCACACAGTAGACATAATAATCTCAATCGATCGGAGAATCTTGATCAACTTAAGAGGACCGCACATCACCAAATAGAAAATTTTAATAGCCAATCCGCGGCTCCATTTACAGCACATTCGGGTTACAAAAAGCCGCTCACATCCCCAAAACTTTTTCTCCTCGTCTTGATCCCATTGATACCATTTCTCGGCTTTAGGGCTAAGGCTTCGATTTGAGTTACATACAGTTGGATATCATCTTTTGTAAAGATGCTAAAATAATCTGGATTCACACCACTGAGTGGTTCAAGCTAAATTTTTAATGAAATGATTAATTTGCATGCAATTTGTATTGAATCTTTGTTTTAGGAAATTACAGACCGCTTCTCAACAACAGATAGTTTCCGGCTAGCTAGCTTTCTTGAGTCTGTAGCTATTTATTGAGTTCGACATCATGCTGAGTAAACGATATGACGGGCATCGACCATCGACCGTCCTTTTCCTTCGACGAGTTTACATACCAATTGAAAACCACCTCTAGAGAGACAATTCCGTTCACCGCAGTACTGATCGTAATGAAGATCCATCGCAAGACCCACCATCCGCGTCGAGCCTGCGTTATCGGAAACTATAAGCCCGAACCCACCTCCTACCACTACTGTCCAATTGACAAAGAAACAAAGAAAACACCAGATCAAGAAGAAGCGCGTGGCCGCCCAATTGCCTCACCGGGTTTGACAGTAGTGCTTTCCGCCCGCGGCTTTGCTTCATTTGGTGTAGCAGTTCAGCTTATCTCCTGTGGAATGCAAAAAAGCACCCTTCTAGACGCTGACAACTACCAAATACGAGATACTGCCTTACAACAATCAAGAACCTCTTTTGTTTTCGGACGGAGCTCTAGCTCTGGTTTTGTTGACGTGGAACCAGCAGGTCTTCACTGCTAATTGTTTCTCCGCTTTAACACAAAAACCCTGTCTCGAATCTCCCTAGGGTACCCCCATCGTCCTCTATGCGACGGACGGGAATCGCGAGAGAACCCTCCCGGCGCGATTTTCTCGTTGCATAGGCCAAAAACCTGTGCTACGACATCATGATCAAACTGGCGACGGAACTACCAAGAAACCAGAGATCTTCAACAGCATGGAGGTGTCTCACTACGATTTCTTTTGACTAAGGGCAAAACTCTAAAGGTATTCCTACTGAGAAAGTAAAAGAAGAGGCCTTCCCATAATCTCTGTTCACCGCATGCGACACAGTTACGAAAGGGTTCTTGTTTTTCTGGAGAAAACCACCGAGGTTAAGGCGATCTTCCTGATCACAAAAGTTCTTCGGCTGAGAATCAACGTAGAATCCCTAAATATGTGAAATGTGTCGGTGCCCATCACACTGGGGGATGAGTGAAGCCTAGAGTGATGCACTCCACGTGAGCTATTTATTCGGGACTACATTCGGCGAACTACAAAGGGGTGCCTCAGGTATTCCTGCGTAATGAAGTCGTCGGCCGACGAAACATCTACTTCAGGAGAGCCCCTCACGGGGAAAGTATTTCAATTGACCCAGCAAGCAATTTTGGATTCTTGAACTAGATAACCTTGTTGGGTGGTATCGACCTCTCCAAGCTCCATCTGGCGCTGAATACTTCCCATCAAGCTTTCTGTGAGGTCTCTGGCCTTGCAATGATACTGACCGCCTACGGCCACTTTATTAAGGACATCAAAGCGCTGTTCAGAGCCTATACGGCCGCCGACAGTGCTAGATGACCAACGAAGTCTATCTGTCATCCAAGGGCCCGCTGCTATAAGAGCAAATATCAAGAAATCTTCTGCAGTTAAAAAAACTTGCAGACGAAGGAGGTACTCCACAAGCTATTCAAGTTTTGCACTGCTGATTTCACTACTTCAATGGTAACTCTCGAGCTGAACCAAGTTCACTTCCCCCATTTCAAGAAAACTCAAAGTCTTATCGTTCCGGGATTCCAGGTTTCCCCACCGCCTCTTATTTACCAAACTAAACCTTCCTCCAGAATTTTCCGATCTCTATTGCTGCACTGCCACTCATGCTCTTGGCGACACAGTGCACATCTTCTTCCTCTATATTGCACATGTCAATTTCTCCTTCCCAGTAGATTCTTTTTTTGAATTTGTAGCTTGTTCTTATTGAAAGACACTAAACCCAAGGAAAAGTTAAAATCTACCAGATGTTCTCCCGAAACTACCTTTATACAGAATACCTAATACCTAATCATCGTTTCTAGCTAATTGTGGCTGTTCAATCATCGATCACATAGTGGTAACCAATTCGTTTGTTTCATTCTGCATTTATAGGCACATCCATCACCAGTGATCGCTTATCGCTTCCATTCTAAAAGGCCTCTTTGCACTAGGCCTTACGATCAAAACTATCCAAGACTAGAAGAAAACAGATTGATAGGAGTTTCAGACTACAAAAAATGTCATTGACATGAGCTTTCATTGCTTCGCAGCTTACGTAACCGCAAAAAAAACAAATTTACAAGTTGTTCGTCTAAACCCGGGATGCAGTAGTGAATATCTAGTGGAATCGCCTTAATACCCTAGTCTGCTGTAGTCTGAATCATCACGATAATTCCAAGTTCTGAGACAAGCTTAAAGGCACGATAGGCCAAAGAAAGTCTAACCGAATAGTCCACCTCCATCAGAATGATTAAGTTAATATACCCAAGTACAGGCTCATATCTCCCCTAATCTCTTTAATACGTTCGCCAAGTCCCAAGAGACCCTCAATCTAACGACGGCCAAGCATGTTGCATACATATCATCTCCCTCCTTATAGACAGCTGTCTCCCACAAAGTCTTCACGCTCTGCTGCCCCCGGAGATTCTTCAATCTATTAGGGTAGATGAAACGATAATCGCCACTGCTCAGAAGCCGTCTAGCTCTTAATTCACATCTATAACTGTTTCCTACGCTGCGGCTACTTCCTTTCCGCATGGAAAGCAGTCACTGTAGTTGTGATCCTTAAACCACATACTAAGATCCTCTTGGATTCCTCTTTCTATCACCCTATAACCCCTCTCAGCATTTTAGACAAAATATTTGAAAGAATATTAACCAACAGATTCATAATATTCCTAGGAGACGTCTGTTACGTCGCATCCTTCAGCCTGGCTCAGGCACTCATTCAGCTAGAGCGTTGCTTTCAACGACGGTAGTTTAAATGTAATACCAATAAAATTCATTTTGACATCCTGACAAAACCACATGCTGTTGACTTTTTTCATCGGTCACGTACCGAGCTACCACTTTCACTTGCATCATCCATTGGAGTATGAAACTGACGAACTGACTTCTGTGATTCGTGTGCTGCATTCACACATACAAAACATTCATTCAGCCGATAGTTGCCTATTGACACCTATGTTTTTATACCCCAAATCATACTAAATGTAGCGTCTCTGGAAAAGAGAGAAAACGGATCAGTAGGGGAATACTCCGGTTGAATTACGAATTTCTTCATTGTCAATACATCGATCGTGCAACCGAGAAGTCCAACTCGATATACTAAGAACTCCCTTCAGAATTTAGCCTGCAGGCGTTAAACTTAAATTCAAACTCTCTTCTGCGTCTGTAAAATCTATCAGTATATCTTTCTTACTTTACTTGTCTCAAAAAGGGTATTTTGCTGAATAATAATGAAGATAATAAGTAAGTAGAGATTTTTGAAGAATTCTGTTAGGATTAAAAGCGCCGCTTTGTTGGACTCGCAATCTTTGCACTTGCTCGATTGCGCTTTTCTCTGTTTCGCCTGTAAAAATGATTGCTCGTCAAAAAAATTGGCAATACTAATGATACAAAGAAAAAAACCGAGGCATTTTACGAGTGAAGATCCTATTTGTTCAAAACTGAGCTTTAGAACATCGAAGAAATAAACGAATGAATCTTTTTCATTACTATACGTTAGTTAAGAAGAAAAAATCAAGGGAACCGTTAGAAAGATTACCTTTGACCATTTCAGGAAGATTTGGTAAAGACTAAAGACACCTTTGGTTGAGCTTAGTTATGTATATGTGAATACTTATTAGAAATCTGAAGAAGATGCGTATAGGTAGGAGGGGGGCTAGAACCAGTGAAACCAGTAAAGTGTTGGGCAAAAGGCAGCAAATACATTTGTTTCCTTTCAGCCTCTAATGCGTGTCTTTGGAAATTAAAATTATTTTATTTATGTTTTGCGTTTCAGTAAGTTCGAATGGAATAACTAGCACAGGCAATAATTTCTTCAGGTATCCTATAACAAGCAAGAATTACAGATTTTGTCACGTCTAGGTATCCCATCTATTATTTGGGCCTACAAAAATCTTAATAAAGCTAGAATTTCTGATCAAGGACATCAAATCTCTCTGACATAGTCTTCAGTGCACAACCGACTTCCAACCTTATAGACAAATTGATCTCTAATGGTAGTCCTCTTAAGCTCCGTTTAATAAGATGAAGAACCTGTACAAAAAGTAGTTTGAGAATCTGCATGAATTACTGAGAAGTCTTTTAGTCCGTTTTTGCCCGATAGTTTTTCCAATTTAAGATAAAAAAAAACATGTTTTTCTTCACTGCGCTGGAGTAATTATCTCGGGCTTTCTTCTGCAGAATAAGCAGGCCTGATAACGCAATAATCATGGCTTTGTTAACTATTTCTAGACAAGCTTTTTTTAAGTCTTTAAATATTCTGTTGAGGCCTGTTTCTTCCATTTAATGGAGTAAGCACAAGGAAAAAAATTGCTTCGAGTTCTTTTGCTGCTTCTATTTTTGCAGTTTTTTGTTGGGTTGATTGCGTATCATCATCTCCCAAGCTTGTGCAGTGTGCACTTTCTGAACAATTGATACAAACAAGGATGAAGTGGAGCTGGTCAAATCTGTCAAGGATCTCAGCAATCATATAATTTATTTTGGGCATTGACTGATAGTGTAGACAAATAATATTTATTTCAAATTAAACTGTGTGTTAGAAGTTTGTATGCTAGATTAGAGATCAGCTTCGATAGGCATTTAACTGTAACACCTGCAATTACAGGCTTGCTCGTACCTACCCCTTTTACTCCATCAATGGGGTACGCATATTTTAGGCTCTATTTGTTTGTTGTTGTTCGAGCTATTTGTGCTTGTACTAATCTTATCTCGACATCCTCGTTCTCAAAAAATCAAGTTTTGAGAATGAATCATCGCTTTGGTAAAACGAACTCTTTTCCATCTATCCATTAATGTTACATCCAACGTTTATGTAAAAGAACTTTAACGTAAGAATTCAAAATTACTAGAACACATGTACCTACATAAAGTAGTTTTACTCCCCGTTTTCTAACAATTTTCATATATCACAAACGTAGCGTTCTTCATTGTCTAGTGTTGTCGGCGAGGTAATCTATAATATTTGCAGTAAACGTTTCGCACGTGTAAAACGAAACGAGAGAAGCAACAGGAAAAAAAGCGAGAAACAAAGATGTGAAAAATATACGGACAATGAGAATAAATGGTTTTTTAAATCGGTTCTTTGCACTTTTATTATTGAATATTAATAACGAAATACTAATACGCTGATGCGTAATAATTTATCAGCCGTTTCAAAAAATCAACTTCATTTATAACCGCGAGAAAATAAAATACCGCTAATATGCACGCAAAAAACGAACAACACTTATTAAATGCACCTACATTAATTATGAGTTAAAAGAACTGGTTGCAGGAATGGTGTGGGCTCAGCAGACGAGCGTATATGTTACACTGAAGTGTTTAAATATTAATATTTATAAATTGACTTAGCCAGGAGAGGTGATAGGTTAAGTAGTCAAGGTGTGGTACTTCGGACCTAACCTAACCTACACTAGCAGCTTCCAGCACTATAATAGTCTCTCGTCATAACTGATTTTAAATTTTCATTCTAATGAACGAAACTAATTTGATAGTACATTCCTTTATTAATAAATGCAGGAACGTGTGTGTGGTCAAGTAAATGGCCTGTAAAATATTCTTGATGACCTATATTTATTTAACTAACTACTTTCATATTTTCTAAACTGAAAAAATGGACAAGGAATGATTGCGCTTACGGTGTTTTCTTCATATTAATTATTTCCAATTATAAATCGTTAAAGTAAAATACAAAAAATTCACACACTTGAAAGGTATAGGTGTCTTCAAATTTAACTTTAACAATCCCAGTATATAGATTGATTAATGGCAACAATTACTTAGGTTTCATTTTAAGCATCAGAACGTCTCCAAAGAGATTCTTGAAAGGTTAAAGTTACACCTGTTGCAAAAAAAATTAACCTCAATAGCGTTTTTGGGAATGGTTACAAAGGTAAGTTTCGACTAATTCTTGAGGATTTCCTAAGATTTAAGATGATAGTATGACAAGAGATAAATATTTGGCATTCTTGAAGAGTATTCTGTTTCTTCAAAACCTTTTCAAAAAACAATTTAGCTTTTTACGTTAGTAATAGGCTTTATTATGCTTTCATCCTAAAGCTTTGTCGTCATCATTATTGTCTTGGTTATCCTTTCAAATTTACACAAAACTGTCCAAAGATAACAAATTATTATGCGGATCCGTTTCACTAAATCTCGTAAAAAGTCCGAGACTTTCTATTTATTTATCAGAACATAATCAAATTTACTGTTTGGGTTAAGTAGGTATTGCACGTGTTTGTAGGATACTCCAGATAGTATTCTTTCATTATCTGGAGGAGAATAGCTAACACCCCAATATAACAATAAAGAACATGCTCTTTCTTCAGATTTGGAATAGTTAGAGCTTCGAACAAATCCCGTTAGTCCTTTAAATTGCACTCTTCAACCAAAAACTTTCTATCTTCTTTCTTTATTTGTAGATTTTTCTCTGCTTCTTTTTTTAAAAATTTTAAAATTCTTTCCTTTCTTTCCAATTGTTCCTGTCTATTTTCTTGAAAAACGCTGAGTCAACAAGTCATGAAGAACAACAACCTTTCTACGCGTGCTGATTATGTGTTATTTCTTTGCCAAAATCTTGACTTTAGTTTTCATTACTGGTAATGATCATACACAATAAATTAATTTTGGTTACTCTCACCTTGCCCAAAAGTGTTTCAATTAAACGATTGTACAACCTTCATTATCCTCATTTTCCGCTATATTCCTGCGCCAAAACAGTAGTATTTTCAGCAAATGTTTGTTCTACAAGAAACCATTCTATCCTCGCTCCTGTTCATCTTTTACTGTTACGACATCTCACGACCTCAGAACGACCTCACGCGTGCTGAATCCTGGCTTCAGTGGTGAAGGATCAGACTCGATCCCAACAAGAGCCAGGTAACCTTTTTCAAGCAAACCGAACCCCCTCGGACAACAACGTGCAACTGGAACTGTGGAGCAGCCGTCTCCGGTTGTCTCTCACCGCCGCCGTTGGGCATCATGTTTTCGAAGAGCCTCTTTTGAACCGAAAAAACCAACCGATGCTGCGATATCCTACATCATGTTGGAGGTATCCGCGGATGCCACCAGCGCACCCTCATCCGCACCTACAAATCATTCGTTTGCCCGGCCCTGGATTATGGCTTTATCTGCTTCGAGGCTTTCGCTACCAGACTCGTGGATAGGCGCCAGACTTGACCTTCTGCGGGGTGGCTTCGTCAAGAGGGTCATCTCGACACGATAAGAACTCTACGCGGTCCTATTCCCTGGAAACTTAAGAGGAAACTCTTCTGGTCCAAGCCCCGGAGCTCCCCGACGACCTCCAAGATATCCTGAAGAGCACACCTTTGGTCACCAGATAAACTAATCCTACATCCAATGCTCGAGACATCCATTTACAAAACTTCCAAAAATCCGTAACCCTCCACACCTACTCCCTCCCACCACAACTCTGTTTTCTATTTCAGGTACCAGTAAGACTCCGGAGGTCAGCAGTGGTGCGTTGCGGTACACTCGTAGAATGAGTGGTTGCCCTTACATCAGCGGCTACGGTAAAGCCAATGGAGAACTGGACGCCGGACCTCCACACTTCCCTCCTGACCAACCAGGCTAGACATGTTACGAGGGGTTTGACACGTGCAGCAGCATTCACCAACCAAACTATCAAATTCCATCTTAAACTACAGTGGCCTCTGCAGCAGAAACGAATTATGATTTGACCTTTGACCTTGGATGTTTCGCAAAACTGAAAAAATTAGCAATCAAGAAAAACATTTCTTGCTGGTGATCATCATTATCAATTAGACTTTTTCGTTTGGTGGTTTGGTATCTAATAAGTGCTACCACTTAAAACATTTGCTTTGCCATCGGTAAAGTTAGCAAGAATGAAGCTGAACTCAAACCGTAATACGTTAGCTTCTTCTAACTAGAAGAAAAAAAACTCAGTATGGGATGTATCGCAGGTAAGTACAACTCAAGCCGGATTCATTCAAGCAGCCAAGCCAAAAGGCACAGTCTTTGTAAGAAAAGATAGCTCTAAAACGCACGTTATAATTATAATTTGTAATTTTTAAATTTTCTGATTTCTTCAAAAATTATTGAAATGCAACAAAGTCTTAGAACAAATCTTCGCGTTATCACTCCTTGCTGTCTTCACCAAGCTTCTAATTCCAGTCACTATTTCGTCATGCTCAACCTTGATCAAATTCTGTTTTAGGTAAAAAAACGAACTAACACCGGTCATTCCAGAATAGCCCGGTTGGCAGAAAAGAAAGTGCCTTTGTCTACGTGCAGGAGAATCAGTTAGGGGTGCATAGAAAGTACTCTTTCACAATTCCAACCAAGGAACAGTAACTCGCTGGTTTTCTTTACCGATGGATCTCGTATGAATGGCAGGCAGTTCTCGAAAGCAGGCATCTAGCTGGAAAACCCTCATGTGCAAAGGAGTTGATTTGGGAGAAAAGTTTATGCCATCCTACCGGTGGCGCACACGGAAGAAACAAAGATGGCGGAGTAAAAGATTTGTATCTACTTCAACCCAGTCAGGTGGTACTACATAAAAGTGGTCTGCGTGGCCAGGCCACAACGAAAGGAGGCTGACCTCGCTGAGCTCTCGGCCATAGTAGGATCCACGGCAACTTGTTTGGGACCGGAAGCCTTTTTGGAAATATCAAAGCAGCAGATCTCGTCAGACCTGAATGCATGTGCTTACGAGACCCGAAAGGTGAGATGGCTAAAAAGCAGTGGCTATCGCCAGGCAAAAGATCATATAGCGCAGGGCCATTCCAATAGATGCCGTCAGATCTAAATGTATGGGATTACGAGATACGAAAGGTAAGATGGCAGCAACTGTCGTCACGCAAAAGGTCGTATAACGCAGGACCGTTCCAAACCGTGTTCAGGGTGTGCGCAAAGGGATGGCATTTTATTATTTATCATAAATAGCACGGTAATTAGCTGAGTGCAGTAAGAAGCGTTAAAGCTACTTTAAGAGACTGCCATCTAGACATCGAGGTACAGCCCTGAGGGCAGTTGCCTTTCACCCCATCTTTGGTGTCTAATAATGTGTTAGTCACTGGTCGCTTTCTCAACGTCGTCTGTGACTGAATGCAAGTAGCCTACAGGATCATAAAAAAAGTTGGGGTGAAGAGAGAGATCTTTTGTCAATCCATCTTAGGCTAAAGTAATTCTTTTCACCAAGAGAAGGAAAACGGAAGCTTTATAAAAACGCACAATTGTAGGGTACACTCTACTAGGGACTACTGCTTGCGCAAGAGATCAAGTACTTAGAGGTACCTTGGAAAGACGATTAAGTTGAAGATGGTAGCCAAGTCGACAACGACACTCTGGAGAATCAATCTTCAGATAGCCTAGTGGATCTATAGGGAAATTATTAGAGCTAGAGTGCTGTATGATTTAGTGGTCTGATGACCTTGTGTAGAGTGACAACGATCGCTCAAAGGTTGGCCAAGATACAACACCTGGCCTGTCTGGGTATACTCAATGCAATGAGAAATGACCCTTACGGCTGCACTTGGATCTACCGGACTTCCCAGCTTAGATAAGGAAAAACACAACAGCGGCCCACCTCAGAACGTGGAATGCAAGGCTATGGCTTAGAAAGGGATTTAAAAGGAGTGTAGGATTAGTCATTAATACAAAAATCGAGTAGGCACACTTATGTTAGTCTGCTTGCCTTTGTATATTACTAGGTGAGCCACTTTGTGGAATCGTAAGGGTTTCCTAAAATTGCTAAGGTTCCTTGGGTGGTAGTGACGTTGAAGTCTAAGAAAAAAACTACAAATAATAAAGAAAGCAATAAGGTATAATGCACGACACAGCTAAGGAAGTGTTCGGAATACAAGAGAAACAAGTCATTAACAAAATATGGTAGAATGACAAAATAGAGGCAGCAGTAAACGAAAAAGGCAGGCTCTATTTTAAGTGGCTTAGTTCAAAATCGCAAGAGAACAAAAAATATCAATATAACAAAGCAAAAAGAATGACCCGAAGGGTAATGAATGTTGCAAGAAACAAAATGTGGGACAGAAGGTGTAAAGAGATCGACACATATGTATATATAGAGGGCAAAAAGTGTACAGAGACGTGGAAGTTCATAAACTCAGTTAAGAAGCAAGTTTAAAGGGCAAGTCTATATAGAAACAATAAAACCTAATGAATGGACCCAGTACTACAAGAACTAACTGAAGACAGAGACGACTGACATTGATGTAAGAAGTGTCACAAATCCTGTTAAGATGTCTAAAAACGGAAAAGCTAGTGGAGGAGATAACAGCGGAATTACTTAAGAATGGGGCAAAACAGCTTCATGACATGCTCGCTACAGTGTTCAGTCAGTACCAGATGTATAGAAAACAGCATATGTTACTTCAATTTGCAAAAAAGGTGAAAAAGACAAAATGTTAAAAACTATAGAGAAATTTCCGTGACAAGTACAATGAGGCGATTGTATGGAAGAATATTGCGTGACCTGATGGAAGATGACTATCGACCTTTTAAAAAGGAAGGACAAAGAGGCTTTGACAATGTGTTCTGTCTGAAACAGATTACCGAGCAAAAGGTAGCAACCAATAGGGCAATATATATTTTACATTTGTAGACTTACAAAAAGCTTATGAAGAGTCCCTTTGAATAAACTATGGAAAGTACTAAACATCAAGTACCACACTCCTGTAAGAGCTCTACAAAATCTCTACGACCGAACAAACTCCCAAATTAAAACGGGAAGATACTTAACAGAGCCAATCATGGTGAACAAAGCGTTAAGATAAGGCTGCTGTATATCACCCACGCTGTTTAAAATCTACATAGCAGCAGCAAAAAAAAAGTAAAAGACATTAGAATAGAACTCAATAATAATTGCATATATACGTCACAGTTCGCGGACGCCCAAGTGGTAATTGTCAACGATAAGGAAGGTACGAAAGCTAATAGAAGAATATAATAAATGGAGACTAAACGTAAATATACGAAACCGACGCACAACAGATCCAGTCAAGAATTATACAGGCGAAAAGAGTCATATGTTCTCTAAATGGGATGCTGTGGAGCAAAGAAATTACAAAAAAAAGCGCAATTTAATATCTATGAGGCACTGATCAAGAGTAGTCTACTCTGTGGGGCAGAGACATGGAGTATTGCAAAGAAGTTTAAGGAAAAAGTTGAAGCAGTTGAAATTGATGCCATTAGGTCGCTCAGAATTTCGAGGAAGGATAAAGTCAGAAATGAAATTATCACACAAAAAATGGGCAACTGATTTGGTTTGGGCATGTGAACCGAATGGGAGAAGAAACACTATTAAGATAGGCACTACAGTGGCAAGCCGCAGAAAGACGGAAACGTGGAAGACCAAAACAAAGCTGAAATAAGAAAGGCAATCAGTGTCAGGAATTTAACTGAAAAACAAGCTTATGATAGAAATGAATGTAAACAGCAACGATTTGAAGCAATTGTTGACACATCGTTCCATCTATGCACTAGATCATCTACTAATGTAAAGTGTATTCAGCGCTTCTTTCACTTTTTCTGGAAAGTAGGACCAAAATAAATTTTATATGTTCTAGACGGTTTGCTCCAACACAAACTTTTGTAGATTTTCCTTTAATTAATTGTTTACATACTGCCATGGTTCTAAAAATAAGGCATAAATGATCGTCTACCTATAATAAATTGTTTATAGCTATAGTGTCGAAGATAAGGCACCATGGCTTTATCAACAGAGGAATTACCTTCAATTGGAATCAAAAACAGACTTTAAGAAGCAGGATTACTTAAGAATAAGACCCAGACCTTTCTTAATCTTACTTAGAAGGTATCTGAATATCTAGACTAAGGCATTAGGGTTTACCTTGTCAAAAACAAATATCGTCTTTGCATGAAGAACTCTATCAATAGCAAGCACAATCAACAAGAGGCCCATACAGAATTCAAGATAACTGAAAACTTCAAAGTTTCTCCTGTGTGAAATATTTTGCTTTCAAGAATAATAATTCAAATAATTTTTGCCCAAGTTTGATCGCGATTTCTTCTTGGATAGGTACATAAAAAGGTAGTAAGGCTAATAAAGCGTGCGGGAAGACAATAAACGGATTTGTTTTAAAAAATTTAAAGTTTTAAAAATTCTTAATTATAAATATCCACACTTGACCCTATTATTTAGGTATGCAACTATTTTCTACGTAAAAATTAATTGCTAACAAGTTGAACTTCTTACATGATAAGTATTAGATATAATAATGGTAAGAATGTCTGTCTATCAGATCATCTACTTTTTAAGTTATTTGTGGAGAATACAATAACATTTCATAGTCTTGTTAACAAACTACATTTGGTTATTAATTATGCAGACTGTTTTTCCCAACATTCTGCGCAGTATGCTAATTTTACTGCACAAAGAAATGTTATTTGTAATTACTGCAACTTTGACGTGCGACATCAACTTTAATGATGAAAAATTAGCAGTGCAAAATCAAACATTGTATGAAAAGGTAATTCTATATTTTAAATATAATCACGACAAAAAAAAACAAATAAACACAAAAAATTACCACAAAAAACTTTGCAATAAATAGCATAAAAAGTAAACCAAACCAGAAAAAAAATATATTTAGGGGTGACTCGAGCATATAGTTAATATTAAACGATTATTCTTCCTACCCGCAACTCAGAGCGCAAGCGGATTAACAGAAACAAAAAAATACAATAAAAACTTTTTAATGGTTCTCCTTCATCAGGTCACATCTGTCACATTACATCCAAAACTCGTCCGCTTCTTTGTCCTAAAGCAACGGCTGTAATTGGGTGTTCTTATTCATAAGCACGAAAATCGGTCAAGAATCCCCGCAGGGGTTTTTGTTTAGCCCCAATGAACCCGAATTGTTAAATACGCTATAATGCCCAATTTATTTTGCTAACAATCTCGTCAGAGACGTTCTCGCCTTGAAGATATGTTTTACGCGTTTTACGTTTTTGTGTTCAGGTTTAAAAAAGTAAGCTTGTAAAACGCAATCAGGATTATCTGTAACATTGTTTTTACGATAGGGCAGATGCAGTTAGTAGCACCCTGAATTACTGTACCACCCTCCCAGAGAGCTTAAAAGCTGTGAAATAATGAGTCGAGATTACCAGTTTAACATCCCAGTGCACATATTTGCATATGAATTCACAATTAGTACAACCCGTTAACATAAATATCGTATCTAGTATGCGTGCACGCGGTAGGGTACCCTAACTTAAATATTAGTTTTTTTTATTCATTGTAATTAAATCTTTCTATTGAATGCCATTATGTCCTACTGAAAATTCAATTGATCCTCGATATGAAATATTGTTAACAGAAATTATTGTATGTGTGTAATTACATTTCGTTATTTCTTTTCGGTAGGCTAACATGTGATTAGACCAGACAATAATTAATGCCCTAAAAGTCATCCGTTACTATTGTGACACTTATTCTGTTTTAATTTATTTTCAGAATATTTTTTCTCTTTCATTTATTACTGATATTGCTCAAGCATCAAGCATCTTAGCATTAATGCTTAAAACTACTAATGTTAAGTCACTGACATCCAAAAGATTTCATTGCACTACGATACGTATAACATTTCCCTCGCTGTACTCTGCTTTTCATTGCACTTAAAAATCACTCACTACACTAACTTGAAAGGTTTGGTCCTCTTCAGATGGCGTTGTCGAGGAGACGTAATACCTCGACGACCAAAGTTGGGATGGCGATATAGGGATCCGTAGATTTCTGTGAAGGTCGGAATTTCTCACGTACCACAGAGCATTCACGATAGTCCTCAATACCTTATTTTGCCACGTCTGAATAATCTTGTCATTGCTGTCGCTTGTGCAACCCCATATTCGAATACTACAAGTCCAGGTTGGTTTGATAATCTGGTTGTAGATCAGTAGTTTATTCTATATTGACATCTTGAATGTGACGTCCTAAGAGCCAATACATCTGGCGGAATCTTATATCGAACTCTTTACGTGTTCCTTCCATTTAAGCCTCGCATCTAAGGTCATGCTCAGGTATTTTGCGGTATTGGCATATGGTACCACAACACCGTTTGAGTTAACTGATGGTACTTCTTCTAGTTTTCGATATGTGAGATTTATATGGACTGATTTCAACTTGATTCTCCATTTCCTGGACCATTCGTGGATCTTATCTTGACTGTTTGGAATTTATTAGTGATTTCCTATACTACTGTTAGTCCGGCGACAAGCATCGCAGTATCACTGGCGAACGTTGTTGTGGTCACGTCGTCAGTCCTGGGCAGATCGCATTTATAGAGTAGGTACAAGATATAAGATTGTGAGACACCTGCGTTGATTACTTTGAAGTCTGAATATTCAGCTTCTTATCTCAATCTGATGATCTGTCCAGACAGGTAGGATTTCACAAGCTGGGTGTGCTTTTTTGGTAACTTATTCTTCAGTTTGTAAAAAAATCTTTCATGCCAAGGAAGATCACTGAACCGATTCGTTGTTCTATGCATCTAGTCTATTATGGAGTGCTGACTACGGAAACCAGATTGATGATCCGGGATCAGCTTTCTTTTTGCAAGAATTAGTTTCAGGCTCTTTATGTATGACTTTATATCACTAGATGGCTTTCTAGGTTTTGGCGGCATTATTATTTTCACCACCTTCTATCAGAAACATGTCGGAACCTGAACGCGGCATTGCACAGGTATGTGAGCACAGATAGGTCCTAAGGCGCTACCTTGTGGGACACCTGCGTTGATTTCTCTGAAGTTCAAATATTCAGCTTCTTGTCTCACTTTGAAGATCCGTCCAGCAAGGTAGGATCTCAAGAGCTGGACATACTTTTCTGGTAACTTACTGTTCATTTTGTAAAACAATATTTGATACCTTGGCTTGAACCACATCAAGGAAAACCACTGAACAGTGCTGTTTGTCTGTTAGGGTCTTCTCGATCAGGTCCGTTATTCTATAGGCCCAGTCTATTGTGGAGCACTACGGAAACCAAATTGATAATCCGGGTCAGTTTGCTTTCTGCAAGAATTGTTTCAGCCTTTTTTAGTAGAAGTCTTTTAAACAACTTCAACATGATAGAAAGCACGAATATTGGCCTGTCTGACTTGATATCATGGCTTTTTAGGTTTTGGCAGTTTTATTACTTCCGCCATTTTCCAACTACCAGGAACATGTTGGAGTCTGAACCCTGTAATGTGATCGCATCCTGGTGCCATCTTGGGGTTTAGGTTGGTGCGAATCACTCTAGCTCCTTTACTTGGCGATACCAACTCACGTCGTTCAGGTTACTGATCATTGGGAGCTCGTGCTAGTTCGTTTCTTTGTCCACTGTTAATTCGCTAAGGTAGTTCTCAATGGAAGTTTCTTTTTAGTTTTTGAATTTCTTTCTTGAGCTGTTGAGTCTTGTTGTTGAGAATGGTGTTGTAGACGACTGTTGCCATTTTCTTCTCAAGCATCACTTTTTCTTAACAATATTTTGTATTTCCATTAGATAATTGAATCTAGTGATTTTATGAGTGAGTACACGAGTGTTGTTCCGTGCTGCAGTCTGATTTGCCGTGGTAAATCGCTTTACTTCCAAATCAAGCTGGTCACTAGTCTTCAGGGGCACACGCAAATTAATCACCCTGTCTAGTTCAATTCGAAAACTATCCCAATCTGTAAACTTAATAGATTATTAACAGCATTGGTCTCGCTTCTATCCAAATGACAGTCCCCTTGAGTGTCAAGATCACTGCAGAATGGTACGAATTTAAGTCTAACACTTTGCTAATATCTACAAGTTCGTCGCGATCTTTTTATAAATAAAAAAGTAGATCCGGGATCTTCCGTGGATCAGTGGGCGAATACGTCGGTTTACTCGTTGAATATATGTACGTTGCGGCCTATTTGCGTTATTGCTGCCTTCAACTAGCGACCTTGAACCACAGTCAACATGTTTTGCGTTGTAGTCTCCTCCAAGAGTAAATCTTTCGCCGAGATGTTTTGACGTTGATACATAATCATCTCTTTCTCTTTGCTTTTCACAAAGGATGGCAAGAATGCGCTAGACAATTATCGGCCAATATCTCCTCTGTCGCAGATCTATAAATTTTAATTAATTTACTAAAATAGAGAATAAACTAGAATTGAGTCAGCCAGTAGAACAGGTGGGCTTCAGAAAAACCTTAGTGTTTGCGATCACCTTCTAACCAAGGCCTTTGATAGTATCGAAACTTAACAGTCGAAAGAACATTAAAAAACAGCAGGGTTGATTATAGATATACCCGACTCATAAAGGCAATTTACAACAAGGCTCAAATGGTTATAGAAGCCCATGACAGAACAAAACCTATACCCATAGAAAGGGAAGTCAAACAGGGAGACTCAATGAATCCTAAACCGTTTCCGCGTTAGAAGAAATGTTCAAGCAACTGAAATAGGAAAATGAAGGCTGCAATGTATTACAAATTACAAATTACAAAATATTACAATACGAAACAAGACACTAGAGTATGTGGAGGAATATACATATTTAAGGCAAATAATAAAAGGCGGAAAACCTAATCAAACTGCTGAAACAGGACGAAGAATTAGGTTAGCACGAGCCGCTTTCGGAAGACAGAAAGCTATTAATGAATAAAAGGATTCCTCTGAAATTACATAAGATTTTACCTGTTCTCACATACGCATTCCAGACATAGATACTAACCAAAAATATAATGGAAAAATTTGATAAAACATGAAGGGTAATGGAACGCCAAACGCTACACATAAAAATTAAAGACAAAATAAGAAATAACGATATAAGACAGAAAACTAAGCTAAAGGATGTAAAAGAATACGTATAAATTCAAAAATGGAAATGGGCAGGTCACACAATGCGTCAACCTGATGATAGATGGAACAAGAAAGTGGAGACCTCTGGCAGGAAAACGATCAAGAGGACGATCACAGACCCGATGGAAAAATGATTTGAAAAGAACAGCCGGTTGAGCGTGGATGGGAAAAACACAGAATAGATATCAATGGAGATGGATAGAAAAGGACTAATAATGAATGAATGAGTTAATAATGCGGGCCCTAATTGGTTTTTGTTTACATAAAAGTCTAAGTTGTGTCTAAGTCGAAACTAATAAAAACGCATCAAGGGACAAAACACCCTTAGGAGAAAAGGTGGTTCTAAAACTCACTTCTGGTCTGAAAAACAAAACAAGAACTGTATGCAAAAGGTTTACGAAAACGGAATTTACAGCGTCGGAATGGTTAGGGTAAATTGGAAAGATTCATCAGCAGTAATGAGTAAACAACGTAAGTTGACAAGGGGAGAATTTATTTACTGCAATAAAGTGGCAAGACGGTTCTAACAACAGCGGTACTCTGAAAGAAACCTGTTTGGCGCAAAGAACAAACAAACAAGGAAAAAACAAAATGTATAATGTCCAAAAACCATCTTTTGTGTAACAAAATCATGGGAGGGGTAGACTTATTTGATGATCAAAAGAAACAGCCGCGTGATATTGAAAGAATGATGAAGACCAACCGAAATTTAGACTTAACTTATCAAAGCAACTTATTGCAGATTTTCTGTAACAAAAAGACGAGGTCGCAGTATAAATTATTTGGCAAACTAGCGAACAGTAGCTAGAAGAAGTTTGTTTTGCTGCCGTGAGGCAGCACCGCGGAAAATGAAAACAAGCAAAGGTGTCGCATATGCAACTATAATAAAATAGAAAAAAAAAGGGTAAAATTTTCATGTTTGGCCTGTAAAGTCACTGTTTGCAGTCATCCTTGTTTCCAAAAATTACATCAAGGTTTCATATTTTATACCGGTTCAATTAATTGGCTCACGAACAGGTTGAATACTATGCTGGAACATCGATCACACCTTTCTGCTTCCTTAAAAAGAACTGTTGTAGGCTTTTTGCATTTTCGGCCTGCAGAACTAGTATGTTGGCATTCGCACCAGCGCTAGTAGTGTCAAGCAGTTGATTGAGGTAGCTTGGTGTGTTGCGCAGAGGCAGCAGAAGTTGACTTGGTGACTGTGGTAGAGTGAAACCGAGGCGGTGATAATGGTTGCAATGACTCTAGTATGGCAGTCTAAGTTGTGGTTGGTTAACTATTGGTCATAAATTAATCAATTAATCTGTTGAATAAGTTGGATGGTTGATTGTTGATTGATAATTCCTAGGGTTGTTGATGTTAGTTATTGATATTCTAAGTACAAAGTGGCAAAATCGGTGGCAAAGTTGACCGCAAAGCTACTACCTTTCCTTTGGCGTAGATGCCTGTCGGGCAGCGCTAGAGAAGAAGGTTATTTTCAGCCCAAAGTGAAACGGAAGTCTGCGATCGGAATAAACCAACCAAAGGCCAATAGGATGAGGAGACCACGGAGGAAATTGGGACTTAACACATTCGTGCACCACATAGTACTGATTCTCTACACCACACAATTATGCGTCAACTGTTTCGTTACAAGAAATTTGCACTGGTAGAAATCTTTGATATTAAAAGACGTTTAGACAAAGTAAGGATGGCTATTGCTTTTTTTAGTTCTGTAAGACAATCTGGGATAGAAGAAAAAACCGCAATCTTTACGTATCTGGCCCAGTTTAGTGCGGAAACTGACTTCCAAGCGGTTCAGTTTCGATGCCTTTTTTACCCAAACATATCATACTTATGGCTTAGTTCTCATAAGATAATGACTATGGTAACTGCAATTACTGAACCTAAATACGAAACAGGTTAACGTTCAAAATAGAGCCTACTATTTCTATATTTTTTTTATGTACCTTGCTAGAAGAATTCCTAAAGCTATCAAGGGCTGCAAGCATTTTCATGATATTAATCATAATTGTTGCCCTTTTCTTTACAGTTAATGAACTGTAATGAAATTATTTAATCAATATTTCGGCATTTTCCAAGTTGATTTGACAGTTCAATTTTCAAATAACCACACGATAAAATTAAGTATTAGGTGAGCCAAGTTTATTCTGAAATTTTGATCGAGAACAACCGCTCGGTAATTTATTTAGGAAAATTTCTATCAAGATTCTTTTCATTTGGATATAAAGTCAGAGAACTGACCTGCAATTATAATTTCCAGATGTCTGATGTGACCTATATCCGCTTTTAGACTTCGAAAGAAACAAGTTATGAAGTCACAAGAAAAACATTTCAATTTTTGTTTTCATTCCAGTGCATTTTTGTCAATCCACGATTAAGAGATATAAATTGAATAAAAATATAATAAAAATTCCAAACATAAGTTAAAGAAGAAAAAAATATATCGGTGTAAAGATAATAAATGTCGTAGTTGTTTTTGTCATAAACACTTGAGAATGTGCGAATGCGTATCCCGCCTTCCAGATTCAAGAGGAGAGTCTGCAGGAACGTAGAAAATGTCCTGAACTTGACAATCATTGAAATAAGACGTCGTTATCGCGTCTCTAATAGGTACTCGGAACAACTACGATGGTTATTTACTTATTATATTATCTAATCTAGAAGAATAAATTTCTGAATAAACACTTTGATGTTTGTTTTTCTTTAGATGATAGTTTTCCTCTATTACTTATAGTTTAAAATTAAATTGAAATCACAATAAAAATGCAAAATTAGATCCAATGACAATTGTGTCTCGCTGTAATAATAAAAATGATAATTCATTTAATTTATCATAAGAAGATTATCTATCTAAAGCCGGATGATAAGTAGAAGTACCACTCTCATATGTATATGAATAGTTGAAACGAGCACCCCGCCCTTGTTTATCACAGAATACCTGTCTAAAGGCCAGTTTATAATTAATTGAATGCTGACTCACTGAGTCTTACCGATCCTTCGTCTAAAAAAACACACTCTTCGTCGACCACCTTTATTGGTATTGTAAAATTAATTTTACCTGCTCGATTTGATCATCTTAAAAAGGGTGTGACTCCGGTTATTGTTCTTCCAAATCTAGTCGAGGAGGAGCAGCAGCAGTAACGGCAGCGATTAAATAAAGTTGGAATTTAAGAAACGGCCCAACAGGAAATAATACAAAGACGAATTTAGCGTATTTAATAAATGTCAAAAATAATTCTTGTTTAAGAGGACGCTTCGGTGCTGGCCGTAGGTGTTTGGTCAGCGGGAGGTAAATGACCACCGGGTGTTATTAAGAAATAGTCAGATTACTACAATGTGCCGTATCGGCGATCTGGAGCGTTTGTCGCGGATGCGGAGGAGGCGATGCTGCACAAGACGTGTGATGGTATCGCCTTCTGGACCGGACTAGGGTCAGGTATGCACACGTGCCATCGAGTCTGGTTCACTCGTGCCAAGAAGCGGATCGAATCTCGCGAAAGATGTGTGTGGAATTGGCTGGCCAATTACTGTTTGTGGAAAAAGTTTATCTCTGATAAAGCGTGTATTAGTGTAAACAAGAAAATAAATATTTCTAGTTTTCTCTTTTGCAAACAATCTGAATTTATAAAAAGTAGGGAAACGATCATTTTTATTATCTTCGTTGTAGTCCTAATAATACAGGAGGATGTTTTGTTCACTAAATAAAATATTTAACAATTCAAAAGACACTTACAATTTTGCAAATAGATGGAATAAAGAGTGTTTATTTGTCATCTTTAGCTATTTCATGTTCATTATCAAAGAAGGAAATCAAGAAGGTTAACTGACCTAGTCAAGAATTTAAATCTAACAGAAACATGGTTTCAGGCCTCTTTGATTTTAAGGCACCAAACGCTACAATAATCCAGGACTTCAACTACAAAACAACAACAACAAAATTTCTAATTAACTACAATGCAAATAACAAACTGGTGACTGTACCTTCAAAGTAACCCCAACAAAATTAAATAAAGAACTGACGAAAGTCAAGAGAAGAACATGGAGAAGGTTCTGTGAAGGTATCAACGAGTTGCTCAAAGATCAATAAAATATCCCTTCCATAGCAGAGGATGTAAAGCGTTCTTTTAAAGGTTGGAAAAAATTCTCTTAGGCCACTTTTGTACCTTTTAGATTTCCTTGTGGAGATGTTTAGTAGCCTATTTAGAGTCAGCTATTGCTTGGGTTATGTTTTCCAAGTAGGAAGGAAACTTAATGTGGTAGACGGCTAAACACGAAGCGTAGGTTGTATCCTACCATCAACCTGACCTCAGCGGAGAATAATTAAACTGCACTTAATATTTGAAGTGGAAGCCTTGTAGGCTTTATAACCGGCAATTTGCATACCAAATCGGAAAATCCAGAGAAACAGCCTTTCATATACATCTTGTTAGCAAGATTTAAAAAGCCATAATGGACAAGAAAATAGTCCTGTGCGCGTTGATTAGCATAAAGCAAGGAATTGACTATACCACAGCTAGAAAAAAAGGTACGAAACCTTCCACAGTTATTTCAACCGTTTCCGAGTTTATTACTTACAAGTAGATCAATTAGCGCAATCCCCGAAAAGTATAAGTGTTGCAGTCATAAAAAATTGCCCATGAATGAGTATTATTGCTCTTATTGTAGTCCCTGGTTGTAAACGATCTCGTAACACAGCTAACTAATAAGGACCCCAAGGTCTAAAGTTATGCCGACGACTTGGTGGCGTGATCAAATCATCTTTGCTTTCATACAGAAACTTCTAAACCTGATTCAAACAGAGTGCACGAAGAAGAACCTTAGAATTATTGTACCATTCTCTAGTAGAAGGAAGCTAACACTAGAAGCTCCCATATTGCATAATGTGCAACTGAACTTATCTAAGAAAGTTAAATATCTGAGGATTACACTCCCATAAGTCCAACTGGAACCTCTACCGTAAAAGAATTACAAAGAAATTTCCAGTGACATAACTAATCCGCAGTAGACGTTTTTGTAGATCTTAAGGATTAAAATCCAATATGACTCTCGGGGTTTACCGCGTAATAATCAAACCAATGGTTACCTAGGCTTCATTGGAAAAAGTTGCAATGGCATTAAGAGGCTTGCTGGAAAAATTTCTGGAAATGGTTAAGAAAACACAGATACAGTTTAGTAAATAGCTTTATTGTTTTCTTACTGATCTGCAGTAGACTTCTTGGCAGAGCTTAAGGACTAAAATCCACTACAACCCTCTAAGTTTATCGAGCAATAGATAAATGATTATCTAAGCTTCATTGGGAAAAAGTTCCAATGGCATTACTGATCTGCCAAAGACTTTTTCGAGTTAAGCGACTAAAATCTACTATGACCCTCTGGGTTTATTGAGTAATAATCAGATCAATGGTTACCTTGAAAAGAGTCGCAATAGCATTATCAATCTACCGTAGGTTTTTTGGTAAAACTCAAGAGATTAAAATCCACTATGACCCCGTAGATCTTTGGTAAAGCTTATGAATTAAAACCCATAATGACCTTCTGGGATTGCACACTAATAGTCAAACCAATGGTTCTCCTAAGCTGTATTGAAAAAATTTGCACTAAAGTTATAGGTCTGCAGTAGATTTTTGCTAGAAGATTATCGAGTAATAGTCAGATCAATGCTTGCCCAAGATTAATTGGAAAAAGTCGCAATGGAATTACCGATATATCGTAGACTTTTTGGTAGAGCTTAGGGATTAAAATCCACTATGACCCACTGGGTTTGTCGAGTAATCGTCAAAGCAATGGTTACTCAAACTTCAATGAAGAAAGTCGCAATGGCATGACTGATCTGCACTAGATTTTTTGGTAGAGCTTTGGAATTAAAATCCACTATGACCCTCTGGGTGTTTCGAGTAATAGTCAGACCAATGGTTACCTAAGCTTCTTTGGAAAAGTCTCAATTGCATTACCGTCCTGCCATAGACTTTTTGGTAGAGATTAGGGACTAAAATCCACTATGATCCTCTGAGTTTATCAAGTGATACTCAACAGAATGATTATCTAAGCTTTATTGGAAAAAATCTCAATGGGTTTATCGACCTGCCGTAAACTTTTTGGTACAGCTTAGGAATTAAAATCTACTATGACCCTGTAGAATTATAATCGTGGCTACGTAAGTTTCATTGCAGAAAGATGCAATGGAATTACTAATAACTTACCGTAGACTTTCTCGTAGAGCTTACTAACTTGACGTAGACTTGTTGGTAGAGCTTAGGAATTAGAATCCTCTTTCACCCCCTAAGGATTATCGAGTAGCAATCAGATCAAGCGATGGTTACCTAAGCTTCATTGAGAAAAATTACAGTGGCATTACCGACGTGCCGTAGGTCTTTTTTGTAGAGCTTAAGAATTAACATCCACTACAACCCTCTGGCTTTGTCGTATAATAGTCAGACCAGTAGCTACCTAGGCTTCATTAGAAAAAGTAGCAATGACTTAACCGACCTGCCGACGCCGTAGACTTTCTGGTACAGCTTAGGAATTAAAATCTACTATGACCCTCTGGGATTATCATCATGGCTACCTAAGCTTCACTACAGAAAGTCGCAATGGAATTACTAACTTACCGTAGACTTTTTCGTAGAGTTTAGAAACTAAACTCAACTACGATCCTCTGGGATTATCAAGTAATAGTCAAACCAATGGTTATATAAGCTTCATCGAAAAAAAAAGGCGCAATGGAATTACTGACTTGACGTAGACTTGTTGGTAGAGCTTAGGAATTAAAATCCTGTTTGACCCTTTAAGGATTATCGAGTGATAAAAAATCCAATAATTACCTAAGCTTCATGGGAAAAAGTCTTGGAGACTAAAATCCACTATGACCCTCTGGATTTATCGAATAACAGTCAGATTAATGGTTATTCAACTTTCATTGAAAACAGGCGCAACAGAATTACTGACTTGACGTAGACTTTTTGGTACAGCTTATAGATTAAAATTCACTATGACCCTCTGGGTTTGCCGAGTAATAGTCAGACCAATGATTACCTAAGCTTCATTGAAAAAAGTCGCAATGGCATTACCGATCTGCCGTAGATTTTTTGGTGAAGCTCGTGGATTAAAATCCACTATAACTCCGCAGGCGTTTTGGTAAAACCTAGAAATCAAAATCCACTATGATCCTCTGGGTTTGCCGAGTAATAGTTGGGCCAATGATTACTTAAGCTTCATTGGTGAGGTGGTCAAAAAGCGAAGCAAGCGCAAGCTCTGCTATTCAAAGTACGCAGCCCCTATGAAGATACTACTAAATCTGTTCCCTTTGCGCCTTTAAGTAAAGAAACTGGAAACGACTGAAAATGAGTAAAACTTCCAACCAGGAAATCTAATTAGCTACTTAAGAATCCTAAAAGAGATTCGAACAGCCAAAAGATCGAGCTCTTGAAAAAATTTTGGGTGGTCTTTCAAGAGAAGACGAGTTTGAATCGCCTGCCATTTGAACCGACAAAATACAGAATGAGCAACACACTCAGAATAGGAGGCAGCCATTTTTGCAGTTTCTTGTTTTACCAACAGTTTAGCAGTCATGGCAAACTGGTCGATGGATCATCACGTTTTTTGAGCTTAAATATGTTGCTGCAATACAGGGACAGTTTTCAGGTCCCTCTGTCTTCTGCAAAGATCTAAAGATCTTCTGTTCTGTGTGTGTTGCCGACTCTGCATCTCGCTGGTATAGATGGAGGGCGACTTAAATTCATTACATTCTCAAGGACCACCTTGTATCAATTAGATTCACCTCTGATTCAAGGTGATTATTCAAGATCACAAATCATGGGATGCGTGCAGACATACCCTTGAACGAGGAACTGGTAGTCGATATGCTCAGTGATCCAAAACAAAAGGAGTTTCAAACTGACGCCACTGAATAATGTGCTCATAGAGCAGTGTCTGAGGGGCAAACAGTTCTTCGATATACAGAATGTGAGTCGAAACTAGTCTAAGAGTATCTGCAAGCTCTTCCAATCTTAGTTGAAGTAAAGAGTAAACGTGTTGTGGATCAGCGCCATGAGGACGTTGAAGAGGTGAAGGATCCGAGACTTTCTATGGTTTTTCCTTAAATTACTTTAGAATGAAGACAAGCAAAACAGTCAGTATCTTTATCCGAGAAAACAGCACTACTAACTGGATGCTGCGTTTTAAGAAACATCTTAGAAAATAGAAAAATAATAATAATCTAAAACCGGCGTTACTGTTAAGTCTTAAGATTGTTAAAGAAGTAGCTCTCAGGAAAATTTTAAGTTTCATTAGGAACCTTGAGATTGGAACAAAGAGAATAGGACAATTACAAAAAATTTCTGAGGTTGCAGTGAAAAGTAACCACAAGCCAAAAACAAACAAAAAGATATTTAAAATGTTTATCGATGCTCAGAAGGCTCAGATATTTTTATAAAAATGGTTATAGTGCATTAGAATTTACTTTATTTTTTTAAGACTAGATCACTGTATTCAGATGTAAATGAGTAAGTGAAGGATTTAACTGCAAAACTAAAAATTTATCTATGACCAAAATTAAATTTCTATTTTCCTCTTTAACTGTAAAAGAATAACGTGATGTTAGATTAACAACGACAGTATAGTTAGTTATCATAGCAGGTTCAATCAATTGGACAATTAATTTTTTGAAGTTCGTCCAAAACAAAATAAACATAAGCTGATACAACCGAGTAATTATATCTTGGCGGCCTAAATTTGCTTTTTTTCTTCATCATTTTCAAGGATTGAACCAGAATTCTTCAAAGCCGTTTCAGCTCCGATGTTGACAGTATCAAGCATCTCAGTGATACTTTAGGAAGTTTAGACTTTCTGACAAGTTTTCTAATTTTCAATTGAGCAATCTTTAACAAACTTATTTATATTAATACCAAACATGCTTGAAAAACCAAGAAAAGAAAGAAAAACTGATGATAAAGTTTCTTCGGACTGAAAAAGAAAACGCAAAAGGCCAATATGACAGACAGTTTTGAATTTTAATCGATTAATTAGTAGAAGAATCTTTCTCAACAATAGAAATAAAAAGGAAAATTAAACAAACATTGCAAATCGTGTAATTCTTAGATTCTGAAGAGAAGAGCGCGACAGTTCAACATGTGAAGAAGAACGGATGAAAGGCAAAAATCTGCTCCTCCACCAATGACGATCATCGAGTTATATGGTCTGTCTAAAATACACAAACAAAAATTCCCTTTCGACCCATTATGTCTCCAGAAGCACACAGATAAAACTTCATTCCAGTTTCTTAAATACACACAGTTTGTTCAGTTGCTATTCTGTACTCTGTTTATTTACTTCGTAATTTATTCTACTCCTAAAAACGTTAATAAAATTTGACATTTCTTTGTCTTTTAATTAAAATAGATAAAATGTATTTCAAGTACCGATTTTAGAGGATTACACTGAATTTCCACTAAAAAGCACTAATACCTAACTGAGCATGTAATGCCTTAACTAATGAAATCTTGCACATAAAAGCAAATGCACCCTTTATGAACGCAATTAGTGGAAAGCTAGAGGCGATCATAGTTAAATTTAAACCAATAATACCTTGCCCGCAATTGTTCAAAGTTCACTGTAATGAATATTTGCATGAATAATTAGGCACATTCAGTTACCAAAGGGTTGTTAGAGAGAACCAAAAACTTATTTCGAAAGTCTTTTGATGTCAAAACCAGGAAGCAGCGTACGCTTTAAGGTTTATTTCGCCTATGCGATGGACGTTGCATTTCCTACGACCCAGCGGAAATCGACGTACATACATATTATACTATTCCATGAAAAAATCCCAGATAAAAATAAAGAGATAATAATAATAGCAGTGAAGATTCTTGAATGGGATTATTTTGATATGCAAAATGGCATTATAGTGTTGACCCTAGGACGTAATAATTTCGCTTGATTACAGTCGTGTAATGAGCAATTAGACGTAATCAGACATTCAGACATGAGTCACCCTAATCAAAGACGACTACAGACACTGTTAATCACTGTACATAATAATTCTCTTGATTGTAGAACCTTCTTGAATTAATATCTATTGTGTTAGGTCTATTCAAATTCATATTCATTCCTCATAATAAAATCAATGAAACGCATTGTGGTCGACCCGATCGCGTGACTAAAAATTCTCCCAAAAAAGTAAATAAGGGCAAACGTTCGAAAGTATTTACTTCGAATATGATTCGTCATACTTTTTAAAATTAAAATATCAAGGCGTTTGTTAGCGAAAATAATTAATTACTTATAGTTCTTCATTGAATTCGTGAGAGGTTTCTCATTTAAAATGTCTCTGACCTGACCCTACCTACTTTGTTGTCAGTGTTACCAAGAGAAGCAAAAGAAAAATTGGCGGTAATTCAATATTAAATTTATTAGTTAATGTTACCGTGAATGTTAGTATAAATAAATTAGTCTTGAGAGTTGCTTCTTCAGCTGCCAAGTAGGCCTTAAGTTATTATCCAATCATTTAAACAAGCAATCAGTGCTAAGTGGTTAAGAGGTCACTAACACTCTTATTAACTAACTACCGTCGTTATAGTTATATTTTATTAACAATTACATACAAGATCTTGACGTCATTTGTCAATTGCCCTTTACTGCAAATTAGAATCGCTTTTACGAGGAACTTTTAATTTTACTTTCGAAAAGTATTAACGAAAATCCGTTCCCGCAGGTCATACGACGTCTTTTGCAGCACGACCGGACGGTAAACGAGTTTCCTGACTACAAACAGAAAAACAAAAAAAGAAAATTTGGTTATCCGCATTTTTATTAGGACTTATTAAATTATACTCCATGTCTGACGCACACCTCTTGCGTGTACTTTTTGCATATTTATCGTTTGTTTATATTCGTTTGCTTTCTAAACGATTTTATTTATGGTAATAAGGCCGGCACAACCAATAATCATATATTTAGCATGCAGTTAATTTGCTATATTGAAGTGTGTGCTCGCGCGCTCGTAAACACACATACCGTATCTAGAGCTGATTACGAATTGTCTTTCTCTACAACAGAATAAAAAAAAAATACCCCCGGTAGTACCTTACACAAAAAAGCGTACTTTAAGGGAGTGTGTGGCGAGCATTAAATTAATATCAAACCCACAGCTCATTGATAGCATCTCGAGCTAATGTCCTCACACAATGAGGATCTGAGAAAAATAAAAAGTATAAGATTTGAATTCAGTCGAGAGAGTATTTAGTACACCTACTCGCCGCTCGAAGCGCACCTGTACTCGCCCGTCGTGGGTGTCCATTGTTTTATAAAAGTTATTATTAAAATAAAATCAATTGGTAGATGGTATTTTTGGTACCACGTCGCAATTTGTTACAATAGACAATTCTTTATTGCGGGGACGGGTAAAGTGAATTTTGTTAACCAAATAACACGAAATTCCTTAATGAAGTTCTCATTGTTTACGGCATGCAGTGTTACTGCAATAATGAAAGTTATAGCAGATATGATAGTATCTTATTAATTAATAATTAATTGAAATAGCAGATAATTAGGTTGATATTTAGTTTCTGTGTAAGAGTCGAGCATTTATCAATACAACTTCGACACAAAAACACAAGATACAAATAACAGATTTTTTGCTAGAAGCAAGAGCAGGTAGGTAAGTCAAACTACGCAAAACGTCAGGTAAAAAGTAACTATTCTTTAGACCTGTTAAACAGCATAGAATCACCGTTTCACTTTTGCATTGTCATTAGCCAAATACAAACTAATGAACTATGCTAAAAGGCATAAAGATCTATAAAGTTTCTTTAATTGAACAGCAAATTGCGTTATTTTTTTGTTTTAGAAATACTGGACGACACTAAAGATAAGTTGCTAAGATATTTGATTACCAGAACACTAAAACACATTAGGCAGAAAGTTTCTCTTTACGCTAGGTATTTCTTGAATTACGAAGTCACTAAGTTTGGTGGTGATGATTCAGAAAGCCGATTTGTAACTTTGGTAAGATTTTTATTTGAAGTTTTTTCTTATCGGCATTCTCCGATTTTGTCTCGTTTTCTTGCAGGATTTCTTATTAAATTTCTTTGCCAATGTAGCTCAATCTTACTTTTACTTCAAGTTTCCCATTAATTTAATATCAGAGATTCGACCTGACGTGACTTTCTTTGAGTCTAGCGTGCAGCATCAGAAGGATAATCTGGCTGTTAAAATCTTTGGTTGAGTTATTCCTTTTTCAAATCTTATAATAACCGTTTTTTAATTCAAGCTCTTATTAATGTGCTCTGCTCGTGTAACCCAGGTTTCTTGTAAAACATCCACCAAAGTTGCTAAACAGAAACATTAAGCGAGACTTTTGAGGAAATTAGTTATGCAAAATTGCTTTGATAAAACCAAACCAAACCAACCTGCATGAAGCCAGCAACAGCGAGTAGCAATCAACTTTCCGACGACTGCCAATACCATAAACATACAAAACTATAGATTGTAACCTGATACCTACTAAAATGTCTAAGGACAGTTAACTGTCTACAATCAAACGCTAAAAGTTGAATTTCCTGAAACAGAGGTTATCGGGGTGAAACTCACCTTTGAAGATAAATACACCGGTGTTATATCTAAAGGGCGGTCTGTTCGACTATTGCACTAACCTCAAAAAATACAGCGTACACTTTGCTATCAGACTGTAAAATTTAGATCTCTTGTAACAGAAGGTTTTCTACTGAATTGTTTTGTACTTACTCGGGTGGATCTTATTTTCCTATGAAACCGCACCCGGAGCTTCTTTGTAATTACTCGAGTGCATTTTATTTTAGTACCGAACCAGACTCGAAACTTTTTTATATTTACTTGGACAGACTTGAACCGGACCCGGAGCTTCTTTGTACTTACTCGGATGAATTTTATTTTCATACTTAACTGGATTCTGAGCTTCTTTGTGTTTACTCGGACGAACTGTACTCTTGTACTGAACCGGATCCGGAGCTTTATGTACCTACTCGAACGGACTTTATTTTAGCACCGAACCGGACCCGAAACTTTTTTGTACTTACTCGGACGGACATCATTTTTGCACTGAACCGGGCCCGGAACCTTTTTTTGTACTTACTCGAGCAGATTTTGTTTTCATATTCAACCGAATTCACAACTTTCTTGTACCCACTCAAAGAGACTTTATCTTCTTACCAAAGCGGACTCGGAACTTCTTTGCACTTAATAGAACAGACTACTTTCGACCTCAACCGAATTTGGAACTTTTTTGTAGTTACTTGGACGGACCTCATCTTCTTACCAAACCTCGCCCAGAACTTCTTTGTAATTACTCGAACGGACTTTATTTCCGTAGTGAACCGGACCCAAAAACTTCTCAATTTGATCTTAAGGGGTGCCCTGTCTTTTTGGATTCTATTGCGAAAGTCACATCGATGGCTTTGGATTTGGAGAAGTTTCACCTTGATAAATTCTATTGCAAGAAATTTAATCTTTACAGTTTGATAGTACGGGGTAGACTTTATTTTGCCAGGCTAGTGCGAAAGTGAAACAGACCGTCCCTTAAACATAACGTCGGTGTATTTAGCTTTAGGGTTGAGTTTGAGTTTTACCCTAATAACCTCTGCTGCAAGCTAATTTATAACTTTTACAGCTTGATAGTGATGGGTACAGTATAGTTTTTGAGTTTATTAGGTCAGACCGTTCCTTAGACACATATTTTAGTAGGTATCGGGTTGCAGTGTACAGTTTTGTATGTTTATGGTATTTGGCAGTCATCGGAATAGTGGTTGCTACTCGCAATTGCAAGTAACAAACCAAACCTTGACACCAACCCTTTTTGAAAATTGTTCACTTCCGTTCTCCACTGATTTACTATCGTACATTTGATTGGACTCGAAGGTCAAGAAGATAGCAAACATTTTTAGAGCTTGGGGGAGCACCAAAGAGACGATTGAGCTGTTAAAGTCTTCAGTTGAGTTATATCCGAGTGAAGATAGTTTTTAGATTTTATTTTATGTTAGCACACTGTTGTTCAATTGAATGGTAAATCTTCCAAAAACTGATTTGTAATTTTGGTAAGATCCACAGTTAAGGTTTTCTCTTCAGCATTTTAATTTTTTCTAGTGCTTTGTTCATGTAACTAAGTTTCATCTTGAGAAAAAATGTTTCTGATAAAATCAAACCAAACCCTGATACCAGCTCTTGTAAGCACACAACAGAGTGTTTTTTGTCTTTGCTTCTCGATTTCAGACTATTGAGAGATCGGTAGTATTTGTGTAAGTCCTACAATCAAACATTTAGGTAAAATAATAAAGATGGTAGCAACAGTCAAAAGATGCCTCGCAAAGAAAAGTTTCAATTCTATGATTGCTGATGAACTTCTGTTCAAGTAAATAGGCAAGGTCTTTGTAATCAAAGGTGCGCTTGTAATTCAGTTATCTCATATCAAGGAAATAGACCACTATTGATTTGAAGCTCTGCAAAGAACTCTAAACATACTATTAGAAGGAAAACCTAAATGCAAGTCAGGATTCAGATTATCAAAGAAAAGTCATAGTCGAGCACTGGGCAGAACATGAGGGCTTAAGCAACATACGATACCCACGGTTACCTATGAGTTAGTATTATTATTACTCTTTTAATTGGGATACAAGAAATTCAATAGATGAGGTGATTCATTTGCTTTGTTTGCTTAGCGGAAGTCTGATGTTCGGTATCCTAAAAATCAAAATTGTAGTAAAGTATAAGAGTTGGGAGCTAATACAGTTTAGAGTTTTTAGGATGAAATGCAGGCAAGTAAATGCTTTGTTTTAACCTTTTATCCAGATTTAAATAAGATAATCAATAATTAATTAAATATCAACAGCTTTGAGTTGGTTAGGTTTCTTAAGCTTAACCCTAATTCTAAATGTGCTTTAGAACGTTTGCAGAACTCAAGTGCAATTTAAATCTTATTAAAATCGTCAACTTAACTAATCTTATTTTAGTTCTATGACAGGACATGAAAGCTTCAGTTCGATCTTCTTGCTTGTTATTGCTTCTAGTAGTCGAGGCTGTGAGGCTTTCAAGGGATGAGAGACCAAGACAGTCTAGACTCAAGAAGGTCAAACCAATTATTTAATGAATATTTCAAAAGGTAAGTCGGCAGCTTGTTGCTTATAACCTCAACAGATGAGGTTGTAATAATATCACAAACAAAGACGGTTCGTGAACGTTGGAGTCGGCATTGTAATTGTTGCAAAAGTAAAGCTTAAATACAAAATAGCTTAGAAGAAAAAGGGTATATGTGGAATGAGATGGAGAACATAATTAAGAAAGTAAGTAAGTGAGTAAGTAAGTAAGTAAGTATCAATAGTGGCGGGAGAATTTAATTCTTAAGTCTCACTGTGAGAATCACAATACGATGATAAGAAGGGGGCACATTTTAATAGAATGGTTGGTCGGAGAAGAGTTACACATAGCCAACAAAGAAAACAAACCAAAATTAGTAAGAGACAGCAGTAAACCGGAAAACATTACCGAAAGACACTTGAAGCAAGCTAACGCTATTAAAATGCACTAAAATAATAACAAATTATCCAAACTAAAGAAACAATGGGAAAATTCCAGAGCGAATACATCAATACAGAAAAAGAACAACTACATATACTGTTTAAACAACATAGAGAACCACTGGGAAAAAACCTATTAAAACAGCCAAAGAGAAAGTGTGGAAGAGGCTAATGCAAGAAGCTGATAATAACGTTGGGATGATGAATATAAAATCGAGGACTTTCCCAAAACTAGGATTGAACGGTGAACAAAAAATTGAGAAAGCCGGCAAGTTATTTCCTAAAATGGAGCAAATCCAGTGGAGCTATATAAAAGACGAAGAAACGGTAGACTGGAGGCCATTCACGGAGGAAGAATTGGAAGTAACCGCTAAGCTAATCTACTTGAAGAAGGTAAGTTTTCCACCATGTGGAAGGTACCTCTTATTGGAAAAACAAAGAAAAACCAAAACCACTGAGACAACATACAGATTGTTGTGTATGCTCAACACCTTATGGAAATTATATGAGCAGATGATAAATAATAGGATACTAAATGAAATAGCAACAGAACAAGATTTCTCTCCGAATCAATATAGTTAAAACAATAAATCAACCATTGATACTGAGATGTTGGTGCAACAAACAGTCGACTTTGAATATAGAAATTACTATGTTATTACTGACAGGAAGTGATCAAAGCGAGAACTGCTACAGGACTAAAAACTAAACTTGATAGCACCCTAATCCTAATAAGTAACAGACGAAGCAAAATAAGCAGACATTGGCGGCTCACGAAACAGACACAGTACTAAGTAATTTAAGGTATACTTTGACTAATCTCAACATTGTTGTAGAAGACATGCAAATACAAACAAATCAGGCAAAGACGATAGTTACTGCACTTAAACGAATAATGCCAAGAAGCGGAAGGAGAAAATGTGGTAGCATCAGTAGCGTACTTCATTGTGTTGTACGGACGCCAAAATGAATTAAAACGATAGAGAAGAAAAATATGTGTGTGACCGCAAGTTTACAAATAGATCTTTACGAAATCACGCCCGTCTTTATGATGAGAAGCAGCATTTTTAGTGTTACAACTTTATAAGGTGTCTGTAAACCTGAACTTCGTTGTAAATAAATCCGTCATTGCATGAAAAAAATTGTTTTTTATGGCTAACTAATTTTTTTTGGTCTTTATTTTGGAGACCCAAAGTTACTAAATTAGTAATTTAAGATTGGCCTCTTAAGAAAACAAAAGTTACAAACTAAGCACGCTTAGAAAGGTACGTACTACATTTTACTTTGAACCGCTTACGCTTTGCTGCGGGCAAAACGGAATTTTGTGATCCACGTAACCCAAAAGTTTTTTCCTCTTTCCTAAAGTGCACCATTTTCGAGATACACGATGTCAAAGTTCAATTAAAAACAAGACATTTTGACACTCACTATCTTGAAAACGGTGTACTGTAGGGAAAAGGGTTCTGTGACAAAGTGGGTTTAATTCCTTTCAAGTACTGCGACGGAGATAATTGCATCCTGTATTTGAGATAACGTACGATCTTACCACAGGTCGTTGAACTTAAGTACTTTTAAAAAATACACATATGGTTAGATGTGTATTGGCTGTTGCAAACGATGATTTCGATGACAAAGAAGAAAGTTTGTTATGGTTGGTGGCATTGGCGGAAAGGAGACTTCGGGCGGCGGATTAAAAACAAGACTTGCCCACGCCCCTGAAACGTAGGTTGGTAGGAACCTTTTCAAAAGTGTTCCTGCCTCCTGTATAATATGGGTTTCGTTCTTGCTCATGCACATACCCACTTATGTTCCTTAACCTCAAAAAAAGAAACGTCCCGTCGTCGCGTCGTGCGTTTAATACTTGAAACCTCTGCTAGTGGTTCAGCGACAAAATTAAGAACTAAGATGAGTTATGAGATTCAATGTTATTACTCATTATTTACTACACAGTGTTGCTTTCCTGGGGAATTTATCTCTTAATTAAGGGATATTTTACCTAGATAGCATGTAGTAGGGGATAAAGAATTTTTTTTAAGTTTTATGTAATAATTAAGGGATCTTTTCAGTTTCTTACTAAATTTTATTTAATAAAACCAACACTTTTATTTTTCGTTTTATTTTCATTACGCAGATATCGTAATACACCTGAAAACATGGCCAGCTGTATAGTATTTCAACATATCGTTTCTTGCGCAAAGTCCAACAAAGTGCTTAGAGTATTGTAAGTTCGTTTAATTCGGTTTCCGGTTTAAACTTAGTTTTCAGTATTTTAGTGCTAGTGGTGCTAACTGTTAAATGCTGCTTTAACAGTTTAAATATTTGGCGCTGACATTAGTAAGATTATTATTATTATTAATAATATTTTACCAACATTTGTTTCAACAATGAATTCTACTAATAGTAGCAATGAGCAGGAGTAACAGGAGCACTAGAGGCCTTCATAGGCCGAGGTTTTCTAGGCGGACCTCTACGCGGCCCGAGTCGAAGTTGTCTGTCAGGCCTTTGAACTTTTCGGCTCTTCGGGCTTCTCGGATCTGTCAAGCCGTTCGAGTCTCTCGGGCCGAGATTTTTTGATTTCTCGGCCGTTTTAGATCTCACGAGCCTGTCGGGTCATACGAGTCTGTTGAGGCTTTTGGATTACTTGGCCCTTTTCGGATCTGTCGGGCCTTTTGGATTTCTCAGCACTTCGGGCTCTTTCTCGGGCCGTTCGGACCGATCAAGAAGTTACCCGGCTTGTTTTAGGGCGCATCAAGTTTAATCCCAGCAAAGCCGGGCCTGGAAATTACTTTAAGGAGCGCTGCATAATTATAAAAAATATAAAGATACGTTAACTAAAATAGAACGACGAGTGCTCATCAAAGTATAATCGCTGTATTGCACAGCTTTCATCAAGACATTACAGGTAGTTGCTGGTAGCTCGCCAGTAGACTTAAGAACTTGAGAACAAATAATATGGGAGAAGAGCGTAAAAAGTGGAAACAATAAGAACTTGACAAGCAAGATGAGGAAGTCAAACAGGAAAGGCAGAATGGACAAAACGCCTCACACCTAATGTCGAGCTATGGGGGAGTAAAATGTTACTTAACATAGCTTCTTATCTAGAAAAATAAAAATACAAGAGAAGACAAATGCTCTGCTCTAATAAAGTAGATATCCAAGAACACGTGGTATTTTATTGGGCGATGCAAGACGCTGTGGCTCTATTTAACATAATTGCATACAAAGTTAAAGACGAGAAAAATTGTAGGCTTAAGTCAATAACTGATGAATATAATGAAAGTTAAAGAAGCTGAAGAATGGGAAAGACAAAATTCAAACTACAACGAGAATTAAATCAAACAATCCATTGAGACTAAACACTTCATTGAGTAAGCTTCTGAGAACTAACCTTAAATGTCTTCTTATCTAAGGAACTTTCTCAAAAGAACTGAGTTACAAGAACTTGAATAAAATGAATGAAGGCCTTCAATAAAAAATTTTACCGAAGCTACAAATTGGCTTTTGTGAGGTTTATTATTTAATAACACAACAGTGGTTTAACATAAAGCAAAATTCCAAGACAATTTAAACTTGGATAGCTAAATTGAAAACTAAAGTAAATTCTAAAGGAGGTTCAAATTCTCTAGGTCAAATAAAATTTATGATAGCAAATCAATGAGAAAGTAGAAGTAGAAGGTAAATACCATCCATGCTAAATACACTTGTATACCTTACAAGCCATTTATCTGTGCGAAAGCTTTTGGTTCTTCTCGATGATGAATTTTGTTGTCAAATCTATTTTTAGAATTTTTCGTCGTACTCTTCTTAAAGAGTTAAAAATAGTTACAATTAAATCTCTGCAGTCACTATTTTTACATAAATTATTATTAACGTACTGTCGCTTTGAATTTTTCTGACATTTAACATTTTAATATATATTTAAGATTTTTATTTAATTAGCTCGATTGTGACTTCGCCAGAGTTTTTATTCTTAATTATTCAGATAAGTTCAAACTCTTGAACTAATAAGTTGTGTGATGCTAATAAGGCTTGCTTGATTGTATTTATTTGGGTTCTATAATTGGGATTTACGTTTTTTAAATTTATCTATTAATTGTGAATAAAAAGGCGGCAGAAAAAGAAACATAAAAATTAATATTTATTGCTAAATTGAAGTTCTTTGTTAAATTGATTTTTTCACTTTTCTGAAATTAGCCTTTAAATACAGTTAGAGAATAAATGACACTAGAAGAGAAAATTAACCTAGAAGAGATACATACAAACATGTGTTTAGGATATGTCAGTTATAACAAGAAAAATAATTTACCAGATAGGATGTACACGAATATTCAGTTTCGATTTGCTTCAAACATACATAAGTATACACTAAACTCCACCCATGACAATCTCTTAAGGCTAAATGAATTTTGTTTTTCTATTTAGAAATGTATGTGTAATAATAGCAACAAATTTAGCAAGTTAAATTTTAATGAACGTTATGATTTATAAGTCAAGATAAGGAGAGTTCCAAACTAAACCGTCTGTCAAAGCCATAATCTTATGATTATAATAAAGCATCTCATCTTGATCAGAGATTCATAACCAATCATTCGAATACCGGGCAAGAGTGAGCCTAAAAGAATAGGTTGGTGCGGGTCCAAGATGACTCGGCACCAATATGAGATTACCGATGGTATCGTGGCCCCCCACTTGGCGGCCACGTCTGTCACTTATCTGAGCACCTCCATGTCAAATTATACAACTACAATTACTCTTTTCTCATTGACGCGCCCGGGACTCCTATTATGGAATGTTTAGAAATTAAACGAAAGTAGTTCACAAAACAATTTAAACGGTTCTAAGGTTATACCTTGCGCAATTTTGTTGTTTTTTTTCTTTTAATCAAAAAGTCATTTTAAATTGCTTTAACAATTTTTAATCAAAATAATTCATCTTTGTCTTTTTTAGACACTTTTATTTTATGCAAATTCGAGTTAGGTAAGATCGTGTAACGCTACCCATTTCTTTTTTTTTTCTAAACAAAAATTTTCAGTTAGAAAAATGTTCAAATGTATATACAGTTAATTTATTCCAAACATAAAAATTTAATTAAATTTAGCATGTTAAAAAAAGAATTAATTAACTTAACACTCTGACATTATACAAAATAAGAAAGAGGAAGATGGCGAGAAGGAGAAAAAGACATTTTTAGAACGACAACTGCCTTAGGTGAGGTAGCATTTGAGTAGTATCAGTTGCGTTTAGCAATGCAAATGTCTCGTACAACACAATTAAGATTTGAAAGTGAAGTAACCGATAGAATAATATAAACATTGTGCAAGATGGATTGATCATGTGTTTGTGTAATTAAGCCCTGGGTGCGGCCATCCAGGTGGTCGGGGTGCAGCGGGAATTCTAGTGTGACTTAGCCGTGAGCATTGTGTTCCATCTCAAGAACTAATCTCCGCGAACGGTTAACAAGCTGTCTGTCAGCGACCACACTGAACCCGTGAACGGCCTTTACAGTTCATATTACTTACATATTCAATTAAACACGCTTTCCTCATTGTCAATTCAGTAAAAGAATGATAAATATTTTTTTACAATGAAAGTAGTTG
>VTPC01091158.1:43613-139708 GCA_011009095.1 Ignelater luminosus
AAAAACTCAGACAAGAGCTGGATAAAACAACAGGTTAGGGAAGGGTAGAACCACACAAGGTGCGATCTTCTTTTTAAGACAGGCAAGTTAGAAAGTTATTGACGAAAATGGAGGGGTGCACTTATGCTTGTTGATCTTAAAAGAGTTGGACAAAATAAAGAGAAGACGTATGGAAATGCCTAGAATGCAGAAGAATAAAGATGGAAACTATCCAGATCACAAAAGCAATGTACAAAAAAACCCTAAGATTGTCAAGATACAAAACGAGGAATCAACGTAAACAAAGACTATGCTAAAACAAGGATATTTAAGAAGTGTATCGAGTTCGTTATTGTCCTCCACAGTTACTGATCAAGTAATAAACAAAATTCAAACAGAAACTAAAATATTTTAATAGAAATAAGATTTATAGAGCCCGGGTTTCTCAGCTTGGAAATAGATAGATCCTCCACAATATTCTTCTGGGGGGGGGGGGCAAAAACTCGAACAGATAGATGCTTTTAAGTACCTCAGAAGCTTTGTAAGCCAGGATGGTAAAATAAACGTTGAGCTAAAAAATAGAATCACAGCAGCTAGTCGTATATTTATTGCCAACAAGTTTGGTTTTTTGAATAATCATACCAGATCAAAGAAGGTCAAGCTATCAATGTACAACTCTAGATACTTCCGAACACTACTCTATGGTCATGAAAGTTGGATGATGATCCAAAGCACCCAAAGCAAAGTGGATATGCGATTTCTACGCAACATCGAAGAGAAAACTAGGATGGATCACATTAGAAACCAAACGATCCGCAATTCCCTGAGAGTAAGCCCAGCCAGGAATGAAATAGAGCGAGGCCAGCTCAGATGGTTCGGTCATGTTGAGCCGATGGTGGACACCAGGGATGTTAAGCGGGTGTATTTGGCCAGAATGGACGGCAGCAAAAGAAGAGGTAGGTCTAGAAGGAAGTGGATGGAGGATGTGGGTGACGGCCTGAAGTCGAGAAACACCATTCTAGGGGAAGGACGTCGTTTGGCCCTGGATAGGATGACCTGGAGATGAAAAGAACAAGAAAAAATAGAATTAAGAATGAGGTAGTTATATAGAAAGAATGTAGACCTGAAGCTAATCGGATCGGTAATAAGAAAAAGACAGCTACGATGATTGGGGCACGTGCACAGAACAGCAGACGAAATGTTAGAAAAAGAATAAATAAAACAAAAAACAAGAAGAAAACAAAAAAGGCAGACCTAGAAGAACATGGAACAAAACAAAAGACTTAAAAAAGCGGCAGAAGAAAGAGAAATACGATGGGAACGTACAATAAGATAGCCCAACACAGAAGATTATCACAAAAGACGCACAAGACCTATAATTAAGTAAGAAATATTTCTATAATATTCCTACCGCCAACCACCAAGTAAACCGCCGCCATCCGTCACTAACAACGCCCTTCATAACTACAACATCAACTGAACGTCATCTGCCTTCACCAATACACAACAGCACCATCACAAACATTTTCAATTCTATCTGCAGCATCAATGCACCATTACCAAATGTCACAGCACCGCTGAGTTACCTCTGTCGTTCCTACCATCATCCTTATTAAGCAGCGAACACCATACATCACTTGTCTTATAACTATCTTTCCTTAGCTGAACAGACACCGAAGTCTAAACAGCCCCTGAATAGCCCATGGATATGATCATGATATTATAAGGCTACATAAAGTCCTAGGGAAAGAATACGGGTTGGGCTATCACTATTCGAAGGTTTAAGACTCCTTGGATCACAAGTCGCCCACCACTGATGACATGTCTTCAAGAATACATCCAATATTAAGGACCCTTGGATCAGAATTAAATCATTTCGCATCCAGACGGTGTCCCGCATTCGCAGGGACGACTGTAGTTCCTCTTCCTATTCCCTGTGTCTGTTGGATTGCGCAGACCTGACCTATGACAGATTATTTAAGTGAGTAAGTATGCAAGGTATTCATTATGGAGAGTGACCGAGAAAATAAAAAGACCAGTTACTCAAAAGCCACCAATTAAAATAAAGTTTATCGCATTACAGATGTTATCGAAAAGGCTTTATTGTTGATTCCTGCGGGAAAGCGGTGATTTCAAAAGTTATTTCTAACTTTTCTGCTTGCCGATGTAATTTTAGTTAGAAAGTTAGTTGGAAGTCTGAAGTTTTTTGGTGAGATGAACAAGGGATTTAAGAACATACAAAAGGCACGTCATGAATGATCCTCTGATTGTAAAGATGATCGTGCTAGAATCGATGAAATCGACCATTTGTCACCAAACAGCGCAAAAAAATAAATTAAAAATAACTGAAGACTTTGTAGATAGTAAGATGACCAACATGGAAACATCCAAGGACGCCGGTTGTGTGTTGGAACTAGGCCATTCTGTGGCGCGCAGTCTAATAAAGAAGAAGACATTTTTCTTACGTCAGCCTCTCGTGGTTCTTGATCAGGTTGAGTTTGTCGCGAACATCCTGAAGAGAGGGGAAATCCAACAGGTGTTCACTTGTCATGTCCTCTTCATGACAGAGAAAGCAGCTGGGAGTTTCGACCACTCCTATTATATAGAGGTGCTTTTGAAGATAATCGTGGCCGGTTATCATCCTGAAGGTGGCGGCTCCAACAGCTCGAAGAAAGTTCTGGGGTATTCGGCCATTAGGAGATGTTGCTCTTCTTCTGGTGCTTAATTATGGTTTTCACAAGGCCACCAGCGGTTTTGTGAGTGAGGGGCGGTTCAGTCTATGGGAGCAGAAGACCTTTCTTGGCTAAGTTGTCTGCTCCTCGTTTTCAGAGATACCACAGTGGCTGGAAATTTACTGAAACACAATCTCGTGACCTGTGTGGAGGAGCTGGCTAATCGTGAGGCGTCAGCTGTGGACGGTTTCGGATAAACTCGCACTTAGACTGGTAACGGCGATTACGGCAGTCTGCGAGTCCACTAGAAAGACAGTTTTAGCAGTCATTCTCTGCTTTAGCCATGAAAGGGCAGTGCTCATGGCCGCTACTTCCCCATCAAAATTGAAGCAACCTCGCTCCACTGGTATAGAGCTTTAAAAGTGACGGCAGAAAACACCAGCTCCTGACTTTCCTGCGCTATTCTTTGCTGGCCCGTCAGTATACACCACATGTTCTGTGGGTATCTCATGGCTAGGTCTCCAGAGCTCCCAATTCGGTGACGCAGCCTTTATAGCTTCATTTGTCAGGTCCATGTTAGCTTGAGCCAGCTTTACATCAGGTGGGAGACAATGTTGATGTAAAAACTTCATCCTGTTGTCAACGTGGAGGTTGTAGGCTTCATTGAGCATCGCAGCCGTACAGACAAACGTGTGTTGAGTCACAAGTCTACCTGTCGTAGGAACGTAGGAGTCCCAGTATGGACTACCCAGCCTCTTAACTTTTCATGTAGTATTAGGCAGGCGCTCTTCCGCCGGTACTTTAGAGGCTCAATTCCAGTCTTCAGTTCCATCGAAGCAATTGGAGTAAACTTGAGGCCTCCAGTAATCACTCCAAGCGCGCTGTTTTTCGATTTATCAAGTTTCTGAATGGTTGTTTTACTGGCAGTTACCACTACCTACTTGCAATACTCTATTGAAGGGCGGAGGTTTTGTATTAGGCTGTTGTGAGTAGATCCCCTACTTTGTACAGGTCAGTCTGTTTAATAGCGATAACCTCTTGTATCCCCGCTTTATACTAGCTTATATCTGAGTATTCCAACTGATGCGTTTACTTCCGTTCTTGGAAAAGGTTAAAATGTCAGTTTTGGAGGAGGGGGAGCAAATTGCTGAACATGTTTTGAATTGATTGCAGGATTTGTTAAAAATATTAGTTTTGGCTAATAATAAGCTAGAAGAGCTAGATCGAGAATATCCTCGAGTATTTAACCGCCATGCCAGTTTTCATTAAAATAAAATAATAAAAAGGTCACAACGTTGTAGAACCACTTGTTTATGACGTTACATGGAAACAAGAGGCGGCTTATTAATTATGTAATGGTAAAAACGGTTGACGGAAACACAATAAAAAGAAATTTGAGATAACCTCAAAGTGTTTATAAAAGCCTCAGTAGAATTTGCTACGGAAAAATTTGAAGTTTTAAATTTGGTTTGACAAAACTTTAAAGACTAAAATGAAAGATACACACAAAGCAAAAGCATTCAGATGACTCTTAGAGCAAGGTAGAAATATGGAGAACAGAGAACAAAGGCTAACACAAGAGTTAAAGGATTTAGAAGAAAAGAGAAAGAGAGTCTATCAGAGTCTTATGACCAAGAAACAGCAAGAAATTTCTACTTGTAGGGAAATAAGAAATAAAAAACAAAAGCGATTGCAAATCTAGAAGAAAAGCGACTCAGATAAAACAAAACAGGAACATCCCTGGGAAGGATAAAAAACAGAGATAAATCTCATCTTGACCCTGCACTGTGGAAAACTGAATCCTAAGAAGAAGGACAGTGTGGTTTTTGCGCTGGAAGATCCTGTACGAATAACGTATTCTGCTTCAAACAAATAATAGAAAAGAAATTAGAAAGAAACAGAACTACACACCTTGTATTTATAGACTTAGAGAAAGCATTTGACAACATACCCACCAAAGAATTGTGGTAAGTACTCGAAAATACGAATATTAACTATACTCTAGTAAAAGCTGTCCGAAACCTATACAACGATATGAAATCAACTGTAAAAATAGGAAACAAAACAATAGAAGCATTTACGGTAAACAAAGGTTTACGACAAGGTTGTTGCATATCCCCCAGTACATAAATGTAAAGGAATGGGTATCCAAGTAGATGATTGCCTGTATACCCTTCAATTCGCTGACGACCAGGTGATATGTGCTAATGACAAGGAGGATTTGGAATAAATGACGCGGAAACTTAAGTGGGGATTAAAGATGAATTTAGACAAAACACAATAACTCTGTATAGGAGAAGAAACAACAGATCTAATACTAGCTAACAACGAAACGATAGGAAAATGTGAAAAATATAAATATCCAGGAATAAATTTTAACAAAGAAGGAACCGATGACATAGAGATGAAAGAGAGTAAATAAAGCAAGGAGAATTACTAAAGCTCTCAATGGAATATTTTGGAGCACAGAAATAGGAAAACAAAGAAAAATAAGGAACTAGGAATACATGATCAAAAATACGTTGCCATACGGATCAGAAACGTGAAGAATGAAAGAACACTTAAAGGGGAAAATAGAAGCTACAGAAATGAATTTCTTAAGACGAGCTGCAAGAACATCAAAATTAGAAAGGATACGAAACGACATCATAAAGAAACAGATGGAAATAAAAGACACAATAATAGATTTCACAGAGAAAAAACAGCTGATATGGTACGGACACGTCCAAAGGATGGGAGAAAAGAAACTGCCAAAAAAAGTTTTGAAATGGATACCACCTGAAAACAGGAAAAGGGACAGACCAAAGCGTACATGGATTCATGGAATAAGGAAGTATATGAGTGAAAGGAATCTAACTGACAAGAACAGCACCAATAGGAAAACATGGCAATTAGAAATCCAAAAAGACAGATCAGCAGTGATAGACCAAATACTCAGCATGCGGTTAATAATAAAGATGAAGAGAATACGAACTGGGCAGCTTATACCTCTTCATGAACTTTAAAACAAAAACATCTTGAAGACTATAATCTACCCTGTTAGATACACAAAAGTTAATTTAGAATGGCGCAGTCGAATACGGATTGTATTGGAAATTTGTAGTACATTAGGAAAAACAATAATGACACTTCTCCAGCAAGTTTAATTTCTCTAGTACACTGATTGAGAATCACAGTGTAAAAAATCAAGAAAGAAAGCGATATCATTCTAAATGTGATACAGATAGGAATAAGAAAGAACAAAGATAATAATTTATTTTTCCTTTTTTGTAAAAAATGAACTAGAATATCTCAAACTAATGAAGATAATCAATGATATCTGGTCTTTCTAGACATAAGAAAAACAACTGTGAGGCGAGTGAAAAACTAGAATGAATTTTTTTTCTTCCAAAGAGGTATATTACAACAAGAAAAAAAAGAGAAAAAAAATGTTATACGGTTTTAGTTGTTTCATATAAGTTCAAAAAGACCTTTTATCCTTTACTCATAAATCCTTTAAACTAAAAGCATCCAGAAATAGCAAGGAATCTAAAAGAATAATAAAAATCGTGAAAAGAGATCAAATTGAAAATTTCGAATTAAATATCCCATAATGCTTTTCAATATAATATTCGGGCCGATGCGTTGCGGCGACCGTTTGAAAATTGCAATTTCGTTTCAGGATCAAAGTTCCTTCCACGCCAGTTGGCACTTTGTCCGAAAGTCTGACAGTTCGCGCTGCCCTGTGGCGGCCGCGCATTCCATAGCACCGGACCTTCATTCAATTATGCTTGAAAGACTTGCATTCAATCGGGTTGCTTGTGTTCAAAATCCCGGATTAAAAGAACTATGCATAAAATTATTCTTTGGCTCTTATTACACTCTTTCTATACATTATATCCGGCCGGTGATGATAATTAGAGAGAAATTGGAGTTGTTTGTTCTATTGTATGACCCCAAGTTGATATTCGAATTCAAATTAACGGAAAATCGAGCACAAAGGAAGGATCTCTTGAATTCTACTTGATTGTTAATTAAAGTCTACTTTTATTTCTTAAATTAATTAAGCTCTTGATGTTTGTTTATTTGTTCGCTAGTCCTTGATGTATATTTTTATTAAATTTAAAAATCGTTTTTAAAAACTTCTCAGAAATAATAACCTAAAAACATCTTCAACACAATTAGTTTTAACAAAGTTGATGTTCTCCTTGTACTTTCAAACAAATAAATGAAAGAAAACACAAAAAGCAAAGTGGGGGTCGAAGAGAAATGCGAAAAACTTAACTTATTAAGAATGTCGCCGGATATTAGTAGAACTTGAGGAAGGATGGAAAATTTCTAAATAAGTTGCCGGAGAGAGATGGGGAATGTATATTAAGAAAATAGGGTAGTTAAGAAAATTGGCAAAGTAGTTATACTTGTATCTCGGAGTTATTAGATTTAGCAATGTTGAGTTCCAATCACAATCGCCAGCAAGCGGACCGTTTCAATAACAATTATTATTACTCTTATACTGTTGGGCTTTCCCTTTTGATTACTTTGAAACCTTTTATATTTTATGGCATCATTAAAATTGTATGTGGTGTTTGTATATATAGGTTTATAATTATTATTATTATTGTACATTGTGTTACGGTACTACAACAGTTCTAACTTAGGTCTAATATATTTACTAGACAATTAAAATGTGAGAGTTATGAACGATAAAATAAATTCTAAATAAATGAAACGTTAGCTGCTATTCTAAATAAATAAAATATTGTTTCGTTACTGCTACTTATACATAAAGTGCAGAATTCATATTAATTGAGATGGTTTCTCTAATGAAGCCATTAAGTAGGTAACTGCAGAAACAATGAAGAAACCATCTGACCTATTTAGAGATGTAAAACGTCTCTGTAAACCAAAAACATCTATCAGCGATTGCAGAACATTATTATCAACGAATATTCACAATTTTCAGTTAAAGAAGCTTAGTGATTTTTCAAATTTTTCCTCTTCAAAGCTTTTTACTAACAATATTCCTAGAATACTAATCTCATAACTAAGCCTAAGAAGAAAAAAATAATTTTATTCTGCCATCACCAAAATATAAATTGTTTGAAGATATATTTAATTATTAGACCAAAAGAAATCTTCAAGTTGGACTCAACTGCAAAACAAACAAGACGAATGGAGTTGATTAGAAATCTAAAGGAACAGAAATAATCACCCAGGGTGTAGAAAGTGAGAAATAAATATATAGAAAATGAAAAGTCAAACTTAACTATACTACCAGCAGATTCCTTTCTACCAGTCAAAAGAGTCAGAATAAAATACTATTTCAATCCCCTTAATACCGCCCTGCATTTCTTCCCGAGTATCCGGATTTCTAAAATAGAGGTGAAGCCGTCAAAATTAAATTCAGGACGTCTTAGAGCAAGTACGAACGTAAATTTCTTTTTCGACTTTAGTTAATAAGTAGCAACTTAGATGCCTTTCTAGAGATGAAAGTTTAGAAGTTCTGTAAGTTCTGTAAGTTACAGTCAATTAGTTTTCAAGAGTATTTTATTGATTAAATGGAATTTAGTAAAACAGAATATAATGTTAGGTTAGAAAACTATTCAATATAAGTTTGTACAAAATGAACTTCTTGTATTAAATTACTTTGTTTTATCAAAACTTTTGCAGGCCTGTTTTTCCTTTCTTTTTCAACGTTTTGCTGCGTTTTTCTTCTAATCGTCCAAGAATCACTTCGTTATTAATGATAATGAGTAGATAAGCATTTTGAGATTTTATTTGTGTATCAATGCTAATTAATTTTAATTAGGTCAACTTACCCTGTCGTAATTGAGATTTAGTCTGATTTATAATTAAATTAAGTCACATGGTTTTGGAATCTGCACATAGTCCTAGAGCATCATCTGATTTGTTCTGGAACATCGTAGCCGCCTCCACACCAGCATCAAGGTATTGTAATCTCCTTTAATACATATGTGGCTTCAAAAACGATTTTTATTACATCTACTGGCCGATTTTTAATTGGAATTCCGACACCACAACCAGAGTGGACAATTTTGTACTGACATCAGGCAACAACAGTCTAGTAAAGACGGTTGAACACTTTTTATGTGTTGCCAGATCCTTTATTGTTTTTAGTTGAAGTAGCTGAAACACTTCTGCTTCCTCTTGGCTCTCAAGCCATTGAAAGGCAACATCAATGGCTTTTAGTGCTTTGTCGTGGAAGGGTCCCAAAAAAGGTTCCAAGGCACAGTCTACGTTTTCTTCCTCGTCATTCACATTGGGATTCGGAAGAACACTCTCTACAATTTCTTCGTCAGTCAGAATGTGGTATCCTTGGTCGTTGACATCGCAATTCAACCACTTCAGCACGTCCTCTCTATCATAGTCTTCTCTTACTGTGAGAGATTGAAGTGTGTCAAGCACCTCAGCCACAAGTTTAGGTGCTTCGTGTTCTTCGTTCAGGAACAGTAAATCATCTATACGCCCAATGAGATTTTCGTAGTATGTTTTCAACAACTTAACAACCTTGTGGCAAGAGTCCTTTAGATCAATTGACTTAAAGAACGCGATGACACTGTCGGTCTCTTCTTCTTTGTTGTTATTGTCCCTGAATAAAAGTGGACGTAAAAGTTGCTTCCGGTAATTCCTTTTTATGGTCTCAATGACACTTTGATTCATTGGCTGAATTATTAATTTTACATTAGGGAGTAGATAGATGACTTCGAAACCGTCTTTTGTCAAACTTGCAGCATTTGGATGTAAAGGCTAAAAGCAGTAACACAGGCTTTCCTTGCTTGTCCACTAGCTTAAGAAACTTCGTCACTTCTGGTATGAATATGTTACCATACCAGTCTACAAAAACATCACGGTTCATCCACGCCCAAGAGACATTTTCGAGTTTTTGAAGCTTCTTGGCTTTTCGGATTTCCCTATAAGAAGCATACGAATCCTGCGAGTTCCAGTGGCATTTGTACAAGCCATCAGAGTAACCCGCTCTTTGCTTGATTTATATCCTGGGACTAATATTTCCCTTTTGGATGGCAGTGTTTTAGAAGTTAAGCTTTTCCAACCTAGACCACTTTCATCTCTATTATAAACAAGCTCCAAGTCGTTTTCTTCTTTTCTTAAAATTTCTAAAAACTTTATCACGAATGCACTGGCAGATGAAAAGTCAGTACTCAGTTTTTCATCCTGAATATCAAGCTGACGGATTCCGTGCCGAAATTTAAATTTATCTAACCACCTTTGGCTTGCAGAAAATTTAGTGTCATCAACTATTTTTTTTAAGTCTAAAGCTTTCTCATATACCGAGAGACCGCTGACAGGTTGCTTGCTGGTTTTTGGAAAATACTATGTAAAAGCAGCTTCATCCAAACAGTCGTTGCTAAATCTCTTTATAGATTTGAACTTCGAACTTCCTTCATTGCAGTCGAATTTGTTCACCAATGTCAAAATCTTGTCAGACTGTTCTTTAAGGCCCGAGTTTGTTAATTTTCCCACAATGTAAAATACCTACAAAGATTGGGCCGATTCACCTTTTTTCATACGCTCCAAAATATCCACTTTGTTCTTGATGGACAGCACCATCTGTTTCTGTTTTAAACTCGGTAGTCATCGAAAAGAAAAAACAAAAGGTCAATTGTAAATCAAGGTCAGCATGTACCTCGTGATAACAATCAACACTGTATACTAAACTAAAACCCATTGGCAACGCACTCCCCTTGTTACTCCACCCCTTACCAACCCCAATACATCCACCGGCATCTGTCTTCTCAGAAAACACCTACTGCTTCCTTCCCCGCCTTCAGAGCGCGTGAACTAGAAAAAAAAGTTGAGGATTCGGTGAGTTCGTATAACAGAGGGTTCCGATAATCGAGGTTTTACTGTATCAATCAAGAAAATTGGACATTTTCTATACAGAAGCACACGTCTCATACAGAGTTAATTTAATCTTCAACTGTGTAAATGATCCGTACTGAGCAAAATTGAAGCAATCAATAAAATTAGCAAACTGGTCATTTTTTATACACAAGTACATATTTCATACAGAGTTAATTTAATCGTCAACTGTGTAAATGATCCGTACTGAGCAAAATTGAATTTTGTGTGATTTTTATGTTCTTTAGGGGATTTTCTGCGAAACGCTCTCGCGACCGCTTTCGGGTTAATTATTATTACAAATTGGCCAAAGCGTGATTGTTGAGGGCAAGATGCTTATGAACTATTCATTCAAATCCCGGGCGCTACAGAAGATTGCAATGCTAAACAACACCGCACGTTTCCTACATTAGAAACATGCAATTAGGCCGTACCTGTTTGTTGTGGAGTCAAATTACAGCTCACTATCGGAGGCACGCCACCATCCATTTGTCCTTGGTGGAAGACAGTGATAGGATAGAGACTGGCGTATTCAATCAACTTATTTTATTTGTAGACTTTCAGTCAATTGCCTACCTACCCATCTTGAGAATGATACAAGTTGGATTTATTCTCAACAAGTATTTCCTCCTAGTCTCCAGCTACAAATAAGCGTGGAAGCTCTGATTATTGTCAGTTCTGCACTATGATTGCACATGCACCCCTTTCAGCTGTCTATCAATAGAATTTATGCTTTACAGGAGATTCCTGAACTTGCATTAGGTTTTCAGGACGCCTTAACGAAGAAAACTAACTAAACACCAGCTGTTTGTTTGGCGCCTGTGATTTATTTAAAGATAAGGCATGGATTTGATTCAGATGCATTTAGACTCTGGTTTCTTTTGGAAATGAGGTAGTAGAACGGTGAAAAACCGATATCTTCTTCAAAGCTTTCTAGAGAAACCCAATAACATCTGTTTAAAAATTATTTAAATCACGAAAACCTGATGTAGTGCGCCCCGGTAAATTTTAGAATAGTCTTATTCTCTTAATCACAACCATATGTTGAGGATCCTTCATTCAAGTTATAACTGACCATCACAATCAATTGTAGATTCAGAACCTCAAAGAACCTACTGGATGTCTTGTCAGCTAGGATGTAAATCTTCGATAATTATTGCATATCAAAGAGTTTCCACAAATTTGTATACGTGCTGGGTAATATTCTTTTGGAATCACTTTTGATGTATTCGTATTTAATTCTTTTTTAATTACAAAGCTCTTGATTATTTCATTATTTAATGTGAAATTGCTCAGCTATATTTCGATATTTAGAATGTCAACTTTGCAATTTTTAATGTTATTGGTGGCAGCGCACGGTCTGTCCTAAAATATATGATGTAAAGTCTTATTTTACTATGTGTGCTGTGACATTAACAAGACTCGTTGGTCATAGATATTAGGCAATATCTAGAAAACTTTTTTTGGTTTTATGAGGAATAATCTAAAGTTTCCCAGTTATTCCAAATACATCTGAAGTATAAAATCAATATTATTAACCTAAGCTGAGCTAACTGGAGTAAGCGAGATAGAAGTATTTAAGGTTAACTGTTTGACCCATCATAACTTATTTTTCTAACTATAAGAAAATTCACTGTTACCCATTGCATAATAACAGAGATCATACTTTCTGTCTTGAAATTTCATAGGAATTCCAATGAGTATAAAAAAAGAACTACAGGAAAGAATTAGATCATTTTCTGAAATCTTATAATTATTTCTCGGTATATAATCCGAGTTTTAAACTGGTTCTTGTGTAGCTTATGGTGAAGCGCGGAGTGAAGAAGAAACACAGAACTCTCCGAGCCTACTTGTGTCACGACCTGCTCCTCACGACCGTAAAGGTGTGGGAGTGATTAAGCTTTATTTAAATTATTCATATGCAGACGACAGTTCGGGTGAATAATTTGATTCCCCAGATCCGATATAGAGAGAGAGTGGCTGCTGCTTCTGCTGATGCTTCTGCCGTCGTTGTCGTTGCTGTTGTTGCAACTTCGCGTGCAATACCATCATCTTGTCTTACCACGATGTTTACACATCATCTACGTATCGAGATATGGAAACTTCGTGTTTTCCATATGGTAAATCCTGTTATCACCCTTGTATGTATATATGAGAGGTGATTTGGATTTTATTTTATTAGTTAATTTTATCGCTGCGGTTTATAAATAGTAATAGACTGTTTGTGAAATCTTGAATGAAACTAACCACAATGGAACATTGTATGAATGATAAAATCACTCCATCTATGTATAAACTTAATCTGCTCTTTTAAAAAAATAATTTGAATTTGGAAATTAATAATTTTGACTTGTGTTTTCAAATTCAATTTTCTTGCTACAGAATTTTCTTTTTTCTGTATTGAATAATTTTGCTGCCCCTTTTTTGTTCTAGAATTTCTTCTAAAATGGATGTTTATGCTATCAGAAAATTATTGAAAATGTAAATCAACTCTTAGATTTTTCTTGGATCAGAGAATTGTAAAAAAATACAATCGTCCACAAAATTATATAAATTCCGTTTCTTAGTATGATGAGTTCCACATCAGATTTCTCTTTACTTACACTTACAATTTATGAAGAATTATAATTATTTAAATCCGGCCACTATTTTTTACAAAGGCGGCACTGGATCCTCTGTTGGAGGATCGATGTGTTCCTCGTCTCAAGATGGGTAAATAATGATTTCGGTCACTCTATTTCCTCTTGGTTTCCAGACAGGTTTAATTTTTTGTGGAAGGCATTGCTTTGTATATTCTTTACCGGAACATCCTTTTGTCCTGCTGATTCGGGGTTTTATTTTCCAACATTTCTTTGAAGGGGGTGCTCGTAAGGATTTCTGACTTCTGACTTTGTCTAACTTTGATTTTATTTGTCTGTTTACATTTTGGAAAGGTTCTGATTTCTTCAAGTTTTACATCTTTTGAGGTCGATCAAAAAGATCTGGTGTATTTGGTACCTCGCTTATAGGAGGTCCAGTAGCAAGATCGAAATCTACTTCCCAGACTTAAACATCCTCTTCCGGGACAATGACTTCTGATGCCATGGGTTTAGTTTCTTGAGGAAATTCTTTTGTCTTTTTCGGCTTTTCCAATATTTGAAACTGCATTGTAGGCAGTTTTAAATAATCTTGCAACTTGTTTGCTCTTTAAAGCTTTTCCAGGATTGGATGTCAACCACTTTTCAGCTGATTTACTATACGCTGTTTTAAAAGGACAAAAATACCATATATCAAATGGTTGAATTCTATGACTTGAGTGGAGAAGCAATCTAAGCTCCCGTGGGAAACATGAATGTTCAAAGTTAGTAGAACCGGGTTTTCATTGGTAGGATTAACATGATTCTTGTAATGTTGCATCAATTTTAGGAAAGGCTCTGCGGTGATGAATTCTGAATTTGAAATTAGGCCAAGCGTTCCGGTTGATGCACCATTGTGCAGTATAATGTTTTCTTTTGAAAATCATTGCAGCCCTGTTGCGCTCAAGTTCGCTTCTCTGCCAACTGGAAATTTTTCCCATGTGCTTTATTCCCTTCATAGTTAAGACCTTAGGACTTTTGTTGTATACGGAATTCGGACCGAAATGGTATTTTTCATACATGTACTTGAGATTTTTTTGAGAATAAATTAACTTGGGGTTTGTTAAACTTGGGGTTTGTTGGTGCCGTATTTTAAACGTTTTCGGAGTATCGATTTAACAATATCCATGTCTCTGGCAATAATTCTTTTATCACAACAATTTTCCAGTTTGTTTCTTATTTCCTTCATAACTACTTCAGTAAAAATTAGTTTCCTTTCACTTTTTCTTTTGTAGTTACTCATTTCTATGCTGCCCCTGAAATATTGTAAAGAGCTAAATTCGTAATTTACAGCATATAGATACAAGAGTGTGCATTATAAATCTTATAGAATTAAGGCGCTGATCATCTTCTTATCTGTTCTGTCAATAAAATGTCACTTGTAACAGTAGCGAAGGCAGCATCAGCAGTCTAAATCCTTTTCTAAAACCAGATTGATAAGTAAATATGTACGATATGATGCTGATTTAGGTAATTACATATTAGAGAATACCATGGTGGTAAGATAAGCACCCTGGTTAGGAAGAAAATGCGGTTTTGAATTTGTTAAATTTATTTTTCAACATAATCTTCATGTAACTCTCGGCACTTATTCCAGCAATGTTTCAATTTTTGTAAGCCATTCAAATAGTTGGATTTGTTGGACTCTGCAAAATAGGCCTCCGTTTCGGTAATGACCTCCTCATTTGATGTGAACCGCCATCCACCAAGCCATTTTTTCATGTTTGGAAACAAATACAAATCGCTAGATGCCAAAACTGGAGAATACGGTTGATGAGACAAAAATTCATAGCCTAATTTTTCTGTGACAATTACGGACAAGTGAGGTGGTGCGTTATCATGGTGGAAGAGCACTTTTTTCTTCAACAAATGAGGCCATTGCCTCTTCAAATCAGCATCGAATCGGTTCGATAAAACAGCATATACTTGTAGTACTGTACCGTGATTATTTCTTCCTTCTCCAAATAATCAGTGGAGATTAAGCCTTGCAAATTCCAAAAAAAAAACGCTGGTCATAGCCTTTACGGCCGATTGAATCGTCTTCGTCTTTTTTAGTGCACGTTCGCTGGAAATAATCCACAGTACCGATTAAACTTTCATTCCCGGCGTGCAGTAATGAATTGATGTTTCATCAACGGTCACATGATACCGCACAAACTCATTCGAATTGCGTCTAAAGATGTCCAAACATTCCTTTGAAGTTGTCGTGCGATTTAGTTTTTGGTCAATCGTCGGCAAACGTAGTACCCATCTTGCTGATAACTTTTCTTATCAAGTCTTCGTGAAAGATATTTTGTATGCGTTCAATTCAGATGTCTACAATGCTAGCAATCTCTCTGATCTTCACTCGGCGGTCTGATAATACGATATCATAGAATCTGTTGACCATTCTCTCCGTAGTTACTTCAATCGATCGGCATGGTTCGATGTTCGGCCACGCTTGAATTCATTGAACGAATATCTGATAGTAGTCATCAAAAGAGCGTGATCCTTATAAGCTGAATTCCACTTTTCCTTTAGTTCCTTAACACGTTCTCCTATCTAAAAAAATCGAATCACTGACCGATTCTTTTTCCATAATTACAGAAACACACAAACTTGTCCACTATTAATAGCTCTGAAAACAAGACTATTCATTGAGTCTATCAGAGATTTTAACAAAGGTCGTTTGAAGAATAGCACTAATAGCCGGATTTCGGGTTGTGGCGCTATCTGTCGTCAAACACGGGTACTTATCATACCACCCTCGCACCAGAACTTTTCAAGAATTTTATACATATACGACTATGCTAATTATTTTCAAATCAAAAAATGAAGTAAGTTTGGAAACTTTAGACAAAAGTAGACCGATGGCTCCCTTCCAAGCTGTGAAAAAGTAACCAATTTCAATGCAGCAGTTAATAATATGTGTAATAAATTTGCCAACAAAGAAGCTAGCACATTTTAACATGGTAAGAGATGAATCGCCGATGCCAACAGCTTTAGATTTTGAAGGATCTTACTACGAACTTCATCTGTTGTAGTTAATGTAAATTTGAAAGACAAATCAAGTGAATAAATATTTTGTAAATTGTGTTGAATCTGGTTATTGCAATTTGCATTGGTAGGTTGTACAAACGGATTAAAGTAATTGCTAATGGAAGTAGAATCAGCTAAATTAGGAGGTGCCTCGCAATTATTAGTGAAGCCGTCCAACTCTTTATGAGAAAATGCATTAAGGTAAGCGCGCTTTTCACTTCTGCAATTGAAATATCCCACAATTCTTTACATTATTGTATTTTCTTCATTCTCCTTCATAATTGCCTTTAGTCTATCAAGAAACTTTTAGTTTTGCAATCTTCCCCGTCTTTACAGGCTATGAAATAAAAACCATAAGCAAGGAAACCTTATCGTCAATGTCAATCTCTTGAAATATCGTAATATCACGTGAAATTTTCTAGATCTGTTCAAAATTAATTGTTATTGTAACTAAGGAAACATTTATTCTATGATTCGATATACCATCTCCATTAATAGTACCAGAAGAGAAAGCTATAGAGTTATCAGTAACAAAAATGGGATTCCACGTCTCAAAATAGCGACAAAAACCAGCTAATTGCACTTCGAGGCACATTAAAAATGCCGGCTAGTTTCAGCTGAAGGAAACCTACACTAAAAAGCTCAACAACTTGATTAACTTCATTTTGGCCAAGTTTCCTACTTTCCATAATTTTTGGTTAAATTTGTTGCTTCTATACAACTAGAGTACTGAAATTAGTCTTGACAAAATTCAAGGACAAATACAAAATTAAATCTATTCAATGATTTAATAATTTTTAAAAGTAACAGAATAAATATTAAAGTGATCTCTTAAAACTGAAAAACAAAAAGAGGAGGAATTATGACAAAAATTATAAATAGAGAACCTACAGCTTTTTCTAAGCCATTTTTCATTAATAGGGTTCACCAAAGATCCTGAAAAAATTCTTACAACTATGTACAGTAATAACCCAGATCACTTCATTTGCAAAACGGTTTGAGACAACTTATGCAAAACTCTCAAGCTTAATTAGATGAGTCTGTTTCTAACATTTTAAAATTAGAAAATCAATAAAATGGAAACATCATGAAATAACGAAATTCTACTCTTAATTGTTTTTTTCGAAGTATTTGCACGTGAAAAAAATTTGGAAATGGAGTTAGCTGGCTTGGTGTTCAAGGGCTACAGCTTTAATGATTTTCGCTTAGAACAGCTCGAAATCGCCATTTAAACTTAAGAGTCGCTACCATAATGGAATTTTAGCACATGATCTAGATATTATAAGATAGCGCATTATCGTTTTGGCAGTACTTAAAGGACCAAAAGCAAAAGGCGAGAAGTAGCCCTAAACTATTTGTTATTATTGTAAATGACAATTGTGGATTTCCTTCTGCTAAAAACTAAAAACCATAATTTAATTAGTAATTTCTTGATATTAAAGATCATAATTTTCTGTTTTTTTGTATCAAACTTTATTGGCACGTTGATAATTTAAAACCCGTACGTTTAAATGCTAGTCCCAGAAGGTTAACACGAAGAAATGTTAAAATACAAGTACTTGCAAGATTGCCTCCATCTCATTCAAAAAGACCTAGTTACGCATGTTTACGCACTGTGCTGGTTAGAAGAAGGAAACGTCCTTCTGAGTTTATATAACAGGAGAGGTAGTTTTTGATATTTTGTATGGGTTGATAAAAGCAAGAACCTTGTTGAATTTTACTAAATTTAGCGGAGCATTTGATTTTGTTTTGATTATGAGTTAAAGAAACTTTTTGGATTCTTGGGAAAAAACTAAAAGAGTATGTATTAAGGAAAAAAGACTGATTTTGATGTGTATCGGTTAGAACAAGAGCTTTCTCCCCAAGACTTCGTGACTAGGGTTTTTAAAACCTAAGCAAACCCAAGTAACCTTGGGATCAGAAAAGAACTTCCTTTGAAGATCAGGGAGCGGTCAGTAGCCGGTTTCGCATTCAATTTTCTGCAAACAACCTAGAGGTCGTTTGATCCAGGATCTTCAACATGGTTGAAGAATTTGGGTCTGTTACGGAATCCGAATCTGTACTACACCAATGAACATCACTCATTTAATATTACTTTGCGTCACAGCAAAACTATAGACTTTCTTTTTATGACTTTCCTTTAGTTAGAGAAAGCAAAATAATGCACTGCGAATTGGAGGAATCTTCAAGGTTGAGTTCCACAAGGTTCTATACGTTCTTTTAAACTTTTCATGCTTCTTTTGCTATAACATCTGTTTTTCAGTTTGTGTATTTCAATACGCCGACAATGGTGATCTTTAAATATCTTTCCACCATAATCAGCTTCTAGATTCTGTTTACAAAATTACCTGGTATAAAATAAGGGTTTAAGTGCAACAGAATAGAATCCTTTTTAGGATCAAGGCAAATCATTCATTTGAACCATCGAACTTTCATCCTTAAGAAGAAAATCTGCATATTATAATTTTTCTTCTTCTGTTACTAAATTCATTATTTGATAGAGCAGTGGAGGGTTACCTTCAAAGGAATCCTCTTTTCAAATCATTTTAAATTAACGTCTATTTAAAATTTTTATTCTGCTGTGTAGAGTTTAACGTATATTTTCACCTGTGTTGCATTCTAAAAGACTTACCTACCAGGTGTCGCAGTTTATCAACCACTCTATCTCCGTACGTAGAACTTCTTGGTTTTCGTTACTATTATGCGAAAATTGCACACGCAAAGAATGCTCATCTTTCTCTATATTAAATTTTTCTCCAGTTTATTTTCTCTGCTCCTTCTCAAACCTCAGTGCGGTGCGGCATCTTTGTGGATATTTTCCAGATTTCCAGTTAGCTAACTTAAATCTAGCTTATGACTAGATTTATGCTAATCCTCGCTATACATCTCTTTAATCAGTGACTGTCTACCTGACATTAATGGACGACTAATCCAAACCGTCTAGTACTCTTGTAGTTGTGAGCAGAGAGCAAATTAAGTAGGAAAACTTAAAAGTCACAGACAACTAAAAAAAGAATTTGTTTGCCGTAAAAACCTTTGCATGTCCTGAATTACGCAGCTATCTGCTTATCAGTTTCCTTCTTTTGTGACCTACTCAGAATGCACCATTTCAATTCTTACTCGTATGTTGTTTTTAAGCAGCAAATCTTAGCACCAGCACCACTGACGCACTGTACACAACTTCTTGATTTGTAAAGTATCAGGCCACCCATATATTTCCGCTGTATCTTTTATATCTGCTATTTGCGATGCTTCTCCTCCAGTCGAACGAAGCATATTTTGAGCCGTCCGTCTCCTTCGCTGAAACTGCGGATGTTTCATAGCTTAATCGATTGCTTCCTAGACCTCATTTCACCAGTCATCGTAATACAAAATTTAGTGTTATTTCTATGCCCTAATCCGCCACCTTCTTGTTCGTTTCCAGTTTATGTAGTCGAGAACTTTCACCAAAACTCCAACAGTATTTTTGTTGCTGAATCCTCATGAATCTTCCACACTTTTATTTTTAAGCTTATCGAGCCTGTCTGTCTAACGCACACGGTACGTCGTTCAATACTGTCCAAGTGATAGAAAATAGAATAGAAAATTATAAACGCCATCTCGGTTCTTTCTTCTTTCACCCTCAATTTGTACAGTCAACTCATAAAGTAATGTCACAAAGTGTTTTACATTTTACCGTTTAACTTCTCATTTATTGGCAAATTCTGCATTTGATAGATATTATGGATTGCAAAAATTGTAATTAATTTCATTAAACACCAGAATGTAAATCATTTTGCGACATTACTTTATGGGTTGACTGTACGTGTTGATGTAAATATCGCTTTCGATCTTGTTATCTCTGTCTTTTCCAGTCTTTAAAAAATCTTGCATCTGTTTGATTGACCCTACGCTCCGGAATTCGCTTTCTGCATTATTTTCGGGCTTATTTTTCTCAACTAGAAAAATTACTAAAGCTCTAAAAGTTGAAAAGCAACCGTTGCCTAAGAGTTAATTATCTAAAAATACTCTTGATTGATTTTCTTGAGTACCGTAAAAGAACAACCCCTCCTCAACATCGGCACTTTACTCGATAATAAATATCTGGTTTGCAGTAAGGATACAAACTCACAATTTTTTTGGTCTTTGCGCTGTTAAGACCAGTCGTTTTGTATTAAAGATATTTTAAAACTTCGGCAAACTTTATACGTGAAAGACGGTAAATTGAATTTTGAAGTGATTTGTGTATGATGCTTATACAAGTCCAAGCTAGATAATACTATATGCAAATTAATTTTTTCATTTTTGATGCTGCTGTCAGAATCGTATTGATATAAAATTATGGTTATTTGCCAGGGCGATTTCGGACGTGGTACAAACTTACAAAAAAAGTTTGAAGGACGGTAGTACTTACTTATTGGAACGGGCTGTAAACGAGTATCGAAAAGGCGGTACAACTATCAGGAGTGTTGCTGAGAAATTTGCTATTCCGTGGCAAACGTCCGGAGTGCTTTGAATATGGCAAGAAAACAAGATTGTGGGCTGCCATTATAATCGCACACCTTCTGGATAGTTTACAATGACAATCTTTGAAGATTGGTTTCTTTCATGTTTCAGAAGGTTGGATAGGCCGAAAGTCCTCATGGATAATCTGTGCAGCCACATTTCATATGTAGTGATCCATAAGTGTGAAGAGTTGGACAACCAGTTTGTGATATTATCACCTAACGCAATTTACTTAAGTGGCAGTGTTGCTGTGTTTCTGGTAGTAAAGATGAAGTGGCGTTTGATACTGGACGAATTGAAATTGACAAATTGTCCGTTTCATATTTGGCTCGTTAAACAGGGTAACACATGGACGCGGAAAGCGAATGAGTACAAGTTCCTGCTAGTCAATCTGTAGAAACTGTAACGTTGTTGTCTCGGAAGAAGGTACAAGTGATATCCTAGACATTACCCAACTATTCTACAGTAGCTTTTTCTGTTGCTGATAAAAGAAAGCAAAAAAAAATATGTTTGCGTTGTTGTGGAGCTTTGACACAAGAAAGGTCAAGACGTTGGCAAAATCAAGGGAGAAATCCATAAACAAATCAAAACCAACTTTTGATGCTCTTCAGAGTTATCTCTTCGCGGAGATTGTAAATAAAAGTTAATAAAAACTTCTTTTATAAGTACTGAATTTTGGACTGTCAATTTTTTACTTAGTTCCCAATTACTTGGGAATGTTGAAGTCATCTCGGATCAATGAATGGAAAGCTACACATACGAATTTATTATGTTTCCAGAATCCCCTGTTTGTTAAAAAGAAATATCTACCAAAGAATTTATAAAATTTTTATAGCTGGAAAAATTTTGTGAAAAGACCCCTTGCCCGGAAGTCGAGGCTAATCCGGACAAACCCCTCTCGACAATGATTTCATAGGGATGTTTTCCACAGAAACTTTTTTTCAATTTTTTTATCCATAGCAGGAAGAGCAAACAACAACAAATTATGAAATCTGTCCAAATTCATTTCCTTTTACTTTACTTACTAATGTAGTGCTCAAAGTTGACACCTTACCTTGTCTATGCTTCAATTCGATGTTTCAAAGGTCATATTGCACTGTATGATTTCTATGAACAGTGTGAAGGAGAAATCCACTATAAAATCAAAGCAGAATGTGGCGTTTCAGGTTTGGCAGGATACCCTCTAGAACAGATCATTCTCCATACAGTCATTTCACGTCAGATTGGACGAACTAGTATGGTCATTGAAATGAATAACCTAATAGAACATGATGCTGCCTTCCGTTAAAAATTTCTATTAGAATATTTGAGAATTCTTTTCATTTCGCTGCTATTTCTTAAATTACATTTGCTAGGTAGTCTTAGGAAATTATCAAAGTTGGACCAAACTTTGTTGCAGACAAACACCATTGGATTAGCAGGAATTTGATCATCCTATAATAATAACAGCCTATTTCAGAATAAGAGAAAAAAAGGATAAGAATCTGAGATTAATTAAGCTTTCTCAATTTCCTCAGTGGAAGATGTTTTAGAAAAGAAGTGTGTTGGACCTGGCAGCCATAAGACATTCAATTGGCAACTATAGTAAGAGGAACGATATATATATAAACACAGGTCATGCTATAAAATTATTTTAATCTGAGATAAACATTAATTAAATCATTTCTAGAGAATCTCACTAGATCATTTTAGGTAGTTTCCATAAAACTTAGAAAAATGTATATTTCTAGTAATTTGGCGCCTCTGATATTTCTATTGAGGTATCGTTTGCTTGCGATGGTGTACATTTTTATATACTTGAAGTCATTGCTTTCAATTTAGTTTAAATCATTCCACGTCTTCTTCGTGTAAATTCTATTTTAACTTCTCCTCAACAAACTTAGTAGTTCCCATAAAAATTAGGAATGTGTATTTCTGGTAATTTGACGCACCTTTGTTCTAATGTTCCATGTCTTTTTCATTTGGATTTTATTTTTGTTTTTCCTCCAACTTGGAAAGCATACCAGCTTGTGATAGTTTGTAAGAATGTTTCTCGTTATACATAACAAACGTATTTAGTGTATTTACAAGTTGTTCAAACTTTATTACCGCTAACAAGTACTATATCCATATCATGTAAAGATACGAATGTTTCAAATTTTCATTTTTATGTTTGTTTTTAAGATCAATAAAATTACGAAATCAAATATTCATTATATTCATTATTCAAATTAGGAAACGTGTGTAAATATTCAGTGCACATAAATTTTTCTATTACTACATTAACAATTTCTTAGAAAATTAAAAATAGGAAATAAAAACCCCGAGTTATTTCCACTTTTATGCATTTAAATATCGTGCATAAAATTAAATAGGCATGTAATAAAAGTTAAATTTAGTATTTTACATTTTTAGTTATGGTGTGTAGCATATTGTCGTTCACGTTCCTCGAATACATATTTTTAATTAACGTCCTATTCATATGCAGAGAGCGCTTTTGAGTGCGCACTACATATAAGAGTGTAGACAATGAAATTTCTGGTTTTTGATGAACAGATAAAACGGAACCTTCTTAGAAAAACAAAACGACGGCACAATACTTCTTGTTCTTCTTCTACTTCTTCTTATTGTTATTATTATCATCATCAGCATCATTATAATAAAACCACACGGACGTGTACGTGTGTGAATAAAAACAGGGAGTCCTGGCCACCCTTTAATTATGTAATTTAAAAACTTTTTGTGGTATTAGAAGTATCTAGAAAACGGTGATGTAAGTGATAATAAAATTCAGTAGCCTCTCAGAAATGAGGATCATAAATTCTGTTTTTGCTCTTATTCGGAGAGTTAATATTTAAATGACATACGTAAGAGCATCGAGCTAATGCAGAATAGCGTCGTAATATACGTGTAGATTCTTTTATCGGAATTGTGGATGCATAAAGCTCAAATTAATAGGAAGCGAGCGTGCATTTTCGGCCTTATCGTAGTTTTATATCGGGAACCGCATTACTGCTTTGCATTTAACCCCTTCACCGTTATTAGGCCAATTTTAAAATCATAGCGTTCCACAGGCGAATAAAAAGCGTCGTTATTTTCAAAATATGAAAGCAATTATTTAATACTACGTTCTTAACTCTTAATTATAGAGAATGTTTGCCAGATAACGCGAAGATAACCACTCGAAAATTACCCCTTTGTACAACGCGTATAATTAATAATTTATTCATGTATAACTAATAATTTTGACTTCACGATATACAATAAGACCGCAGAATTTGAATTTAGTAAGATTGTAAATTTCACTAATCTTGAAAAGTGTGTTTCAAAAGAAAGACGAAAAACCTTTTTTTTCTGTTCTTTCAAACATAAAAATCCTTGACCTGTAACAAACAAACATAAAAACATTGAAAAAATGTAACAAGTTCCACCTACATTATAATGCTACACCCCCGTATATTTCTTATTAAACTTTATAAGTGCCTTCTATTCTGCAAATGACTTTAAAGCATTCCCCGCTGTTATATTTTTATAAATAAGAACAGTTAAGTTTATTCCCAATACGGTTACAAACTTGTAATTTTAGATATAAACGGTTTGCGTTTTATTTTAACATAAATAATGTTTGCAAGGTAAAAAAACTACTGTAATTATGTTTACGTTGTTTTAAATTCACATAAAAATCTATTAGGGATAAAAATAAACATTTTTGCAAATAGAACGCTTTCAGGGGTAACCATAAAATATTTTGGCATGTAAATCTTGCCGGATTAGATTATTCTTATTACAGTTAACGATACAATTGAAGTTTATTGTTCTAAGATACTCTGATGTTGTTGAAAGTTACTTTTGAGTTGTCAAACTGCAAAGCGTTTCACCAGGAAAGCAATCCAACAGAGAACAAATTAATTGAAGAAAAAACTGTAGCTTATCGTTCAAACTGGACGAGACAAGAAAAGAAACGAATAAGTAATAACAGTACAGAACAAGTAAAAGGTTGCTTTACAATTCCCTTTCTCATTTAAAAAGAAGAAAAGTAAAAATGCTGAATAACCTGATGAGATTCAAAAATTCCAATTTAGTTATTTTCAAAATTCCAGAAGCCTAGAAAATGAGAATTTTGGCACCCCAAATTGCTAATACTAGAACATTTATTGCAGTACTAACTACAAGAACTATAGCAAGCACAAGCAAACCAAATTGTCTTCCAATAACCTCTACCTTGGTCGCCTTACGCTGTAGGTCTACAGGTAGTCTAAGTAAGTAAAGTGAACAACTGCCAGGATGAAAATTAACTTCAAGCACCTTGGTTTCCTTAAGCTGTTAACCTAAATGAACTATCCAGATGAAAATCCTGTTCCGAATAACTCAATTGCGAGAATCAAACCTCCAGTACTGAAAAAATAGAAAAATCTATCCGAGCATTAAATGTGTGTAAGTTAAGCACTACAAAAACTACATCAATCCAAACCATAAAGCAATGCCTCTTAAAAATACAGGCCAGAAATAACTCTTTAAACATCAGATTGCTAAAAAAATTGATCTTTTTGTGCAGCAAACTACTGGAACTATAAAAGAAAGAGAATTTATCTGAATATTAAGTGTATCTAGGTAAGTGAAACATAAGACTATTCAAAATAAAGTATATTGCAATCTATTTCAAAAGCCTATACCTTGGTCTCCTGAAACTGCTTTTCTATATAGGTCTAAAACGAACTGCGCGGAAGTAAATAACCTTTCAAACCAAACAATAGTGGAACATCTTCCATTTCATGAAAGTGACCTTTAAAACATCAGATTGCTCAATATAGAAATTTCTGGAAACTAGTTTGGGCGTATTTAGCAGGTTCATTCTTAGCAATCTAATTTATTTAAATTTATGTTATTTATTAGTTGGATTGTAAGGCGTTGGAATGCCACTCACACGGCCTCTCCCACTCAAACGTCAGCCTCACTTCCCCCTGTTTTAACCAACGAGGACATGATGACCAAGGAACTTTCAGAATAAAAAGTCCATCCTCTACTAAATATCAACGGCGTCCTTGGAGGCCGGACGAGCTGATAGAGGGAGGGGCATCCTGTTGTCCCGGAGGTGAGAAATTGCCTCCAAAGGCGAAAGAGTTTACTAACTAAGACCAACGGCATCAGGATGGAGATGGCAACGGGAAACAATCTCATTGAAGACCCGTCAAGGTATCCCCAGATTGTGCGTAAAAGGAGATGATGATGATGTCAGCGTTGATTCCTCCCCTCCAGGGACTTTTTCAGTCTTTCAGGATGTAAATATTACCAGTGAGTGAGGCAGAGGATGTTCTTCGTTCATCGGCACTCGACCAACCGTTGGAAGTCGGAATAAAAGTTTAGCATCTATGCGAGCTCTACTGTAGTGACATGGCGGCGTCTGCTACTGTAGCTGATGTTAATGCTAGAGACGATGAAGAGCTGGGCGGCGTTTGACGGTTGGCGGTGCGTGGTATACCTGAAGTATAGAGGCTCGGGAGCGTGGCTTGTTGTCTTGAAGTTGAATTTGTTGTAAAAGGGCGTTTGAGGACGTCGGATTATGCCGGAGGCTTCCGATGGGTAAATGATTCGTCGGCGGATGATGTTATGGAGCCGCTTCATGATGTTGATACGGCCCTGGATAGCGTTGATACTTGTATGTTTTTATAGGGGTCATTGACGGAAGTGAATTAGGTGCCCCCTTGTCGAAGTGATGATGATGTGCCAAATTTGAGTGGAGAAGGCCGGTGTTGGGCCCGCAACAGGGGCGATGGATATGATTTATCCATCGCCAGGTGATGTTGGAGTTGATTCTGGTGGTCGTTGAAGTAGAAGTGCACAACCTATGCAGGAGAACTAGAACTGTCGCTCGCGATAAACTTGGTGGTGTAGTTACGGTACACAAACAGTTTTTAGAGCCACACCCCTACTCGCGCGGTGTAGGGAGGTGAGCTCGGTAGCGGCCGCTAGGAGTGGACGGAGACAGTGGTAATGGGGACTTCGAGGTCGTAAACCTACTTGCGCCGCGGTCCAGGACGCGTTCGGATTACGGACACCCAGAAAAGCACGGGAAATCAAACACCCGCTTCAATAGTTGCGCCTCACCCCTAGGCAACGACTACGAGGGTGCCCCGACTGGAAGACCGGCATCACTACTGGGCATTCGTCCCCAGAACGAAGGTTGCCAGTAACAGCTGCAACAGGTCGCACTACCCGGGGTGAATTGCCGGTGGGGGGGGGGGGTGCGCCTGACGCGGGCCAGTGCATATGCACTGTGTAAGGACCGAGAGGGACCACTGCCGACATCTGCACTGTGTAAGGACTGGGAGGGACCACTGCCGACATCTGCACCGAATGGACACTATGCGGAACGTAAAAGGAGAAAAGAAGCACCATGGAATCTTCGCATACTAAAAATAAATCTGGAGGTAAAACAGTTCCCCAATTGAAACTCCCGGGAGGGGGGAGGACAGTGTACGAAGAAAACATGTCCAAAGAGGAAAGAAAGGGAGTATGAAAGACTGAGGATAGGTACTTGAAACATTAGAAGCCTGCTAAAAGAAGAAATGGTTGAAAATCTGAAAAAGGAACTTGTGAGAAACAGCCTTGACTTAATGGGAATAAGCGAATCTAGATGGGAAGTACAAGGAGAAGTGGAGTGTAAAAGTGCTAGATTTTACTTTAGCGGCGACAAAAGAGACAAGAATGGAGTGGGTGTGCTAGTAGGAGAAAAGGTAGCTAAATCTATCCTAAAAGTGATATTTGACTGTGATAGAGTTATAGCAGTGAAGTTTGAGAGAATACCAAAAAATATTCTAGTGATCCAAGCCACATGGCAATGTGACCATGAGAACGAGGAGGTGGAAGAAGTGTATGAAAAGATTGGGAACATCTCGAACAAAGAAGGTTAGGGCCTTAGGGGTGTTACAATATTGTGATGAGAGACTGGAATGATGTGCTTGGTAGCGTAAATGAGAAAGGATAAAGACTGATAGAATGATAGTTGTAAACACGTGATTCAAACATTATAAAAGAAGAATATACACATGGAAAGCATTGAGTGGTTTGTACAGGAAACAGATAGATTTTATATTGATGGGAGGAAGATTTAGAAATGATATTAAGAATGTGTGTGGATTGCTCGGAGTCGATATAATCAGCTACCATGTACTACTAATGACAGAGGTTAGCATAAGACTTGAGAGAAGTGTAAGGAAATGGAACTTGGAAAAAACTAAAAGGTATGGAAGGTAGAGATTGGCTACAAAATAGAAACGAAAATAAGGAAGCTAAAACCATGCGATGGCGATCCAAATGAAATATGGCATGCAATTAAGTTTGAAAGTGGATGAAGGGTAAGAGGATTAAAAAACCTTGGATAACCCATGAGATGTTGGACGGCAGATTAAAAAGCGGAGATGGAAAAGCGTTAAATGACAGAAACTCAATATCAAACATAACATACAGAACTAAAGATATGAAAACCTTAGTTGAACCACAGTGTACACGCTGTCGAGGGTATGAACACACGAAAAATTTCTGTCACGAAAACCCCCGCTGTGTAAAGTGCAAAGCAAACCACCTCACAAAAGCTTGCCCCAGAAAAATTAAAGATAATGAAGTTAGATGAGTTAATTGTAATGAAAACCACCCAACTACAAGAAGAAACGTATCCAAAACTAAGACAGAAAGACGAACAACCGAAAAACAATGGAACACATATTCACAAAGAATGCAAACTAACATGCCGCAAATAAATTACCAAGCAAATCCTAACATAGCTACACAGCAAGCCAATAACATAACAGAGTTAAAAACTATGATGAAAGAACTCATGAGTCAAATGGAAACAATGGTGGATTTGATTTCTACTCAGCAAAATGTCAAATGGCCCAGTTAGTTAAACTTGCTGACCGGAATGCCACGCACAAGAAGTTTGTGCTTTTATGCAGAACAGTAACTTAAACATCATGCTTGCAAGCGAAACACACTTTATAAATAAAAGCTAACTTAAGCTACCAGGCTATACCATATACCACACGGAACATCTTAAAGGGACTACGTATGGAGGCACTGCCATAATCATAAAGCAGACTCTTAAACATCAAGCAATTGAAGGATATAAAAAGTACTATCCACAGACAAAAAAAGTTAGTGTTACTGATCACATGGGACCAATGGTAATATCAGCCATTTATTTCCCACCTAGGCATAACAACAAGAAGCAAAACTGTCAAGATTTTCTCAGATCGCTAGGAAACAGATACATAGCTGGAAGATACTGGAACGCCAAACATACCCAATGGGGCTCCAAAGTCACAACGACTAAAAAGGCATGGAACTACTAGCAGTTACGACAGCTAACAAGGCAACATACCCAAGTACCAACCCACCTATTGGCCCAGTGATTCAAGAAAACCTCTTGATCTATTAGATTTTTGGATCATAAAGGAAATTAGCAAAAACTACTTTCAGGTGAGATGATTCACTAATCATTGTCTCACTGTTCAGTGAGATCACTGAAAACACAAAACAACCGACGTTGTATAATCGTAGAACTAATTGGGAATAATTTAAAGAACACTTGGAAGCGCAGATTGCCCCACAAATTACATCAGAAAAACTCACGTCAGCTAGGCAGAGAGCAGCGTGGACAACAACTCCATCTATTGGCAACACAAAACACGAAAGCAATCTTCCTACTACAATTAAACAGAAAATAGCAGATAAGAGGCAGATGCGCCAAAATGGCAGGCACCGAGAAGCGAAAGTGACAAAACTAAATTAAACAAAACTACCAAAGGTCTAACAAAGTTATTAAAAGATATTAAAAACAAAGGTATTCGAGACTACTTAGGTCCTCTTACGGCCTTTGAAGACACAAGTTATTTCCTTTGGAAGGCGACGAAGAAATTATAGCAACCACAACAGTACTGTCCTCCTATAAGACATGTGCAAGGCAAATGGGCTAGAAACAACACAGGAAAGGCCACTTAGTCAAATTTTCTAAATCCCACAAATCAGACCCCAATACTAATTATAAAGGGATCAATAACTATCTAAAAGCTCCACTTCATATTGACTTACCTATTAAAAATTTCATGTTGCCAAAAGTCAAAAACACAACCGTGAAGAATATAAACCAAAAAAAAAGCACCAGGGTACGATCTCATAACTGGCAAGATCTTACAAAAATGCACAGTTAAAGGATTTTAACGTCTATAGCAGATCTTCAACGTAGTTCTTAGAATTGGCTACCATCCCAGACAATGAAAACTTTCACAAATTATTCTGATACCAAAATCTGGAAAAATAAAAGAAGAAATAAACACCGTATCGACTAATAAGTTTGTTACCAATGCTATCAAAGGGTTTTACTAAAAAGCTGACTTCAACTTTAGATAATAACAAACTTATCCCAGAACATCAATTCGGCTTCAGGACAAAGTATGATACTATTGAGAAGGTACATATTTAAATTTTAATTGAGCGAGATCCTCATCTTTGGATTTCGCAGAACGTCGCTTCCCAGAGAAAGTTCAATCTATTGATATTACATTCTCTACTATCCTCGTAATATTATCATCTTTCGTTTAAATAAATTAAACTTGTTGGAATATATTTGTTTGATTCATGTCAGAGCCTCCATCAACTGCAGACCAATAATGGTCCCGCCAGGCCCGTTCCTCTCTGATCTCGTATACGTACTTCTTACCAAGGGGGAAGACACATCGAGCCGCTGAAATTTTCTCTACCGTACTGCTTCCTTCACCATTCCTAATCTATCCTCCCAAATAACACCACTTCTGTTATCTCGTCTTCGCACCCATTCTTTTTAATTAATTATTAATCGTCTTTCCAGACTATTTCCTAGCTGACCTGAGCGGCCTGGGTTTACGCTTCGTCAGCATACCGTGCCTAACACCTTGTCGCCGGCAAACGAGAAATCCACCCACGCGCTGGAAAGAAAATCCTACCTCTTTGCAGGCTTTCTGTATATCAGCCAAGCCTTTGATAAGGTTTGGTACGAAGAGGCCTCCTCTATAAGCTGAAACAAAATGTCACATCCCTTCTATCCACTCTTAAAGTCCTACCTAACAGACAGATATTATCTGGTAAAACATCAAAGCTGGTGTTTTACAAAGAAGCGTACTGGGGCCCGTTCTCTATCTGTTCTACACCGCAGACCTTTCATCCGCCAACATTACAGAAGTGTATCTACCTTGGCTATGCATTCTAGTTCCAGAGAAGCAACAGAAAATCTACAAGTCAACCTAAATAAAATAGAAATCTGGCTAGAAAATAGCAATTTAGAGTAAAAGAGAGCAAGTCAATACTTGTAACTTTTACAATGAGGCGCGATGAATGCCTACCAGTTACACTTAATGATACACAACTAAATAAGGTGAACGACACAAAACACTTAGGTGTTTACCTTGACAGACTTCTAATCTGGCAAAAGCATATTTTTGCTAAGAGAAAACAACTTGGTATAAAACTTAGGCAAATGTACTGGTCGAAATTCTGAACTAATACTGGATAACAAACTGCTTGTGTACAAATGGATCCTCAAGCCAATCTGGACCAACGGCTTCAGCCGTGGAGAACCTCTAACAACTCTAATCTTCAATTCTCCAACGTTTCCAGAACAAAGTGCTACATCCCCGTGGTATGTTATATCCTCCTCAATAGGAAAGGATCTTCAAGTGTCTTCAGTCAAGGAAATAATAACTAGCTACAGTGCCAATAAACTTCCAGAGAAGTTGTTCGGCAACAGTGATGAAGTGTGCCGGTTAAAGCGCTTTAAATCAGATGACCTGGTAGACAGGTCTACAGTTTAAATGTTACACCATTTTACAATTTTATTTTGTTCTTATTTTTTGGTATTAGTTTCTAAACTGTCCGTAATAAATTAGGAACCTAACGGTTGCTGAATAGTTAAAGAAGCTTCTTTAAGGGAAGAAGCTCCTGCATATCACCCAGCGGCACTCAAATTACTTATTGTTCTGTATGTGGATAGATTTTAACTATACTGTAGTTGATAAAAAAAAACAGCAGGACAAAGCAAATTGCCAAGAGCCAATTAAGCTGTTATTTATAGACCTAAAACAAACTGTCCAGATGAGAATGACCTTTTAAACAGCAGCCAATGGGATGTGATACTTTTGGCATAACAAACTGCTGAGAGTGCAAAAGGAAGAGAATTTATCTGTGTATATGTCTAAAAGACGAGATTCCCAAATAAAAATGACCTTTCAAACACCAGATATTAAAAATCGATACTCTTGATTCGACAAGCTACCAAAACTCGAAAAGAAAGAAAATCTATCTGATCGTCTCTCAAAAACATCAAACTCAATCTCCTTAAGCTGCTTGTCTATGGGTCTAAAACAAACTCTTCGTATAAAAATGACCTTTTAAATCCCCGATTGCTAAAAATCGATACTTTAAACCTGCTTTACTCTTCAACAGCATCTTGTAAGGTAGTAGAAGTCACCATTTTGATCTTTACTACATAAACTGAATTTTATCACTTTTGGTTAAGTCTAACTAATAGGTGCGATACTACTAATGGTTTTTATTGCAAATAAGCGGGTTATTCTGCTGTTATAAACAATAAAGCCTGTATTGTGACATGAATAAAAAAGGAAGTTCTACAGAAAATTGATAACGAAATTTAAACTTAAAAAGATTTTAAAAAGAGTGACCTTTAAGACATAAAAATAATAAAGAATGAAGTATAACATTCTAAAAATACGTATAATAAGAAAAGGTTCTCCATTGAGAAAATGCACCACGTAGTTTATAATTGTTCATTATTTTAACGACGTTCCTGCTTAGCCACAATCACACAAAATACCTACACAAAAGGTACAATTGTGTAGTCCATTTGCATTTATATTCTATTCAAGTGCGCAAGGCTGATAAACATCGCTAAAAGACACAACGCGCTTTAGGAATTAACAAACCTCCGACTAAAAATACCGACCCGGATTTCATGGATGCAACGAAAAGCTCCGCAACGCATAAAGTACGAAAGCTCTCGACGCTCGTTCTTAATCATGACCGGTATGAGTTAAACCAGATTTGAATAGATGTTTCTTGTTTTATAGTTGAACACGTGTCCCAGTACAGTTTTGATATTTTTACATCGTTATGTTTTATTATGACCGTGATTATTTTGTATGCATTTTTGTGTAAAATTGTTGATATTAACATTGTGAACTTTTTATGAGCTCGTCACGAATTTTAATAAAATGAGAGGAGTATATCTTGATTTTAAGATGCTATTAATTATGTTAAAATGTGAAATGTGGAGTTTATTAAAAATGTCTTCATTTTATGAGTCGAGATAAATCTTTAGAAGCAATTCAGACTAACAGAATGATTCTTAATTTGCATTAATTCGTTATAAGTTCTATCATTAAGAAGTTATAATAAGATTAAAAGTTTCATTTAGTTAAGTTATAGATGATTTCACTTTCAAGTTTGCAGCTACATAGTAACTAAGTAATTTGCGGATTCATAGTTTTTATTATATTATACACCAGTCTGACTGGTTTTTATTTCTTTCCATAGAGCTTCACACTTGCACTACTAGAAAGTTAAATCTTTTTCAATAATCAAGTCAATCCGTACTCATTTTTATTTGTATGCTCCCTTAAAAATAATAGAATCGTCTGGTAAGAGAAAAAAATTAAACACGGTAGTCAATTATCGTAGAAAAATGCAAAATTTATCATTAATTTACTTAGGGTAAGCTCTAAGCAGTCGCTCATCTTCACGTGACGAAACGAAAAATACCTCCCATATATAAGTGGTAGGAAAAAGCTTAAATATGCCTCCCAATGACCAAACACGCATGTCACCGAGCAGCAACGATAGTATTACGACTTGCAAGACAATGTCAAGCAGACAAGTAAGTAAATTTCTTTGGAGCGGTTATTGCAAAGCAAAGGACAAAAGTATTCCATTGCTATCATGACTAAAAAGACAAAGCAAAAGCTCTTGATCTTCGATAGACTTAGGATTGTCAGAGAATGCTAAGAATTATCAAGCAACTAATTTAAAAGACCGACAGACCGAAAGAAACGTTTTTTTGTCATAATATAAATTGATGACGTTTGAAGCACAACATGACTGTTCAGTTTAAGTACTACAACTTACTTAAGTCAGAATTTAAAAATATCCAGAAGCATCACTTATGGGAAGGGGCACTAAATCCTGTTTCTTGCCATAATAAAATAAAAGTTGTTGCTATTTATAATTATGATACCTGACAACTATGAGTATTTCTAAAAATTTCTAAAAAAAACCGAAGGAACAAGAAATCTATAAAGAAGAATGCAGCAGGTTATGAAGGGAAAAATGCTACACAATGGTTTCCAGTGGAGTACCGCAAAATAAAAGGGGATGTTGCGAAGTGGCAGTGCTAATAAATGAAAAATGGAAAAACAAAATAACGAATTACCCATATATCAACGAAAGAATAATAACAGCAAGATTCAAAATAGACAGAGGACACCTAAGTATCATACGGGTATACGCACCAGAAGATGAAAAAAGACACAGCTACGTTCTACGATAAACTACAAGAATCAATCAATAGGAATAGGAACTTTTGAAGAAAATCAAATAAACGACAGCTGAGAAGTATTCAAACAATTTGCAACATTCAATAATCTAAAACTACCCAACACCTTCTTCCGAAAAAAAGATATCTATAAGTTCACATGAAGCGCGAGAGGCCAGAGGTTGCTCATAGATTATATTGCTTTAAATGAAAAAATGAAAAACCTGATCCAAGATGCGAGAGTTTATAGAGACAGTGACATATATTCTGACCACTACCTACTAGTGGCTACAATCGCATCATTAGCCAGATGGAAAAAGCTAAAAACTAATAGAATACCGGCAAGAAAAGTATATAAAATATACCTTCTCCAAGAAGACAGTGTAAGTGTACCAAACCAGGTTAAACGAACATTTAACAAGAGTAATAACTAGCAATGATACCGATGAAGAATGGCACAACATAAAGACCTGCATAAAAATGCAGCACATGGAGCAGTGGAGAAAGGGAGGAAAGCACAAAACGGAAGAAAATTAAGAATATAGAACAAAGAGTACAGAATGCGTACAAAAAACTATAGAATTATTTTTATAGCACAGTAAATTAATAAATTAATTAATTTAGAACAGATAAGCACAAAATAAAAAGAAAAACATTATAACACCACCATTTCCCATCAACAACTTAACACAACTGTTATTTTATAGTGAAATCAGGACAACCGACTAATAAATACATATATTGCGTTATTTCAACAAAAACTTCTGTAAAAAAATACACTAGAGGCAAAAACTCACTACAGCCAAAAGAGAATCTATGCTAGGCAACTTACACGACAAGCACATCAAGAATCTGGGAACAAGTTCATGTATAATATTGAACACGATATAAGAGACTGTAAAAGTCGACGACACAACACTGAGTGAAATACAAAAGGCGCTTGAAGGAACAAAAACTAGAAAAGCTAAACGCAAAATTAATCAAGTACGTGGGTACATTCTGTCATCTCGGATTCATTACATCTTATTAATATATGCTGGCAAAGATGCGAAATCCCAAACTCCTGGAAGACGGCGAAAGTTATCTCTTTGTTTAAAAAGGGAAACAGAAGCGATTGGGAAACTACAGGGGCATCAGCTTGCTGAATATCGCGTACAAAGGATCCTAAATAACAGAACAAAAGCCATACCTGAAGCACTTCTGCAAGAAGAACAAAGCGGATTCAGAACGGGACGCTCATGCAGCAATAATATCTTTATAATAAAACTTGAATAAATCTTGAAACCCACATCGCTTTCACAAACTTCCAAAAAGCCTGCGAACAAATTATAGGCGATAATGAACGACAGTGGCTACCCACAACACCTCATATGGGTGATCAAAAGCTTATATCGCGAAACAAAGACAGTTATAAATACAAATAAAAAAAGGACAGAAGAGATAAGAATTAACCAAAGATTAATCCCTTTTTAATATTTAGAAAGACGACGTCCTAAAGAACGGGAAATTGGTGGAATATCCCGGAATAAAAATAAACAAACACACTAGCTTAAGTTCACTATTATTCGGGGATGACAAATCAATAATACAAGAAAACGAAGATAAGCTCGAGTTACAAATACATCGACTAAACCAAATGTGTACAAAATTTTATTACACAAAACGAAAGTTATGGCCTTTCAAGGCAAATATACGGTACGGTCAAAAATAGTTATAAATAACAAAGCAATTGAACAGGAGTCGCATTTTAAATACTTGGGCTGCGACACGAGCTATAAAAATGACAACCACATAGATGAAAAAAATTTACAAATTTCAAGCAATAAACAGAACTCTTAACTATAAAGCTCGCAAAGAAACAAAAATAAAATTTTACAAGACCATGGCGACGTCGCTGTTAATCTACGGAAGCGAAAGTTGGGTAAATGGAATGAAAGACGACAGTAAACTACAAGCAGCAGAGATGAGATTCCTGAGAAGAGTGAAAAACTGTACAAGAAGAAATCTAACTAGAAATGAAGACAACGGAATGAATTGAATGTACCTATACAATATTAATGAGAGAGTAACCGGATACAGAGATAGATGGAGACAGTATGTGAACAGAATGACAAACGAAAGATTACCCAAGAAACTCCTCAGCTACAATACAAAACGATGGAGAGAAATAAGCCGACCAAGAAAACGGTGGTGAAGAATATATATTGTGAGAACGGAACAGACCAATGCCTAATCCATGTAACGAAGAAGAAGAAGAATGAAGAAAACCAAAGCACTAAGAAAGGAGAAGCAACAAATAAGAGACTAGAATAAAGAACTAAAAGGAAAACTGAAGAAAATTCAAGAACAGATTGAAAAGCTTGAAAAAAAACGAGAAAATAATGTAGTATTATTAAAAACAGTTACCACCGAACCAAAAATCCAGAAGGAGCTCATGGAAAACATGATTAAGAAGACATTAGAGCTAGAAATCCAGGTTTCATCAGCACATACACCGAAAGATAAAATTTGCTTAATAAAATTAAAAATAAAATAAAATTAAAATTAAAAAGAGAAAATAATGAAAAACAAACAGAAACTAAAGGAACTAGAAACATTTACATCAATAACGATATTACAATGGGATGAAGAGAAAAAGCAAGAGAAATAAGAAAGCTGACGCAAGAGGAAAGAAATACAATTAATTACAAGGAAACTTCAATTGTAACAGTCAAAACAAAAAATAAAAAAAAAACTGATAAACAGTAATGGTGCGGATAATACAAAGACGAACAAATCAAAGAAAATGAATAAAACAAATACGAGAAAACAAGAAAAAAACCAGAAAGTAAAAAAAGATAGGATACGCAGGTGTAAGGTGGAACATAATAAAGGAAAAAGACAGTAACTTAGTCTGAGGAACTTGGAATGTTAAAGGAACAAATAATGAGAGAGCTTTGAGAACCTAATGATCGGGATGAGAAAATATAAAATTGATATACTGCCTATACAAAGAACAAAACAGAAATATCGAGATATAATGGACAAGAAATGATTTTTGGCAGTGGAATTGAGAGACTGCACAGGATTTCTGGTAGACAAAAAGACTGAAAAAGCTCTCATAGTCTTCAAACCAGTCTCAGGTAGATATAACAGAATTAGACTAAAAAGTAAATATCTCTAGAAAAGTAAATATAATAAACGTGTATGCGCCAGTAGAAGAAAAGGGAGAAGAAACCAAAATAGAATAATACGAAGTTGCAGATCTATATGGAAGAATAGCAAGTTACAATACACATACATACATACAAATAGTACTGGAAGATTTTAACGCCAAGATTGGAAGGCAACAAATATATAAACCAACAATAGGGAACTTCAGCAAACATACGAACTCAAATGATAATGGCCATAAATTGATGGAATTTCCTACAGAAAGAAACTTAAAAAATAGCAAGCACATTTTTCCAATATAAATACATACACCAAACAACTGGATGTTGTCAAATGGAAAAACTAGAAAATCAGATTGATCATGCTCCGATAAAAGCAAACCACATAAAAGAAAAGTAAAGGATATAAGAAGCTGCAGAAGTGCAGAAATCTTCTGTGAGAATTACAGTGAAGATAAGTAAACTAAAGAGATTGACAATAACCAAAGAGAAACAAATGATTTATGCGAGAGAAAGTCTGAAAAATGAAGAAAAAAAAGCAAAAATATAGCAAAATACTATAGAAGGAATTAGAGGTAGAGCAAAGAACGCACACTGTAGAACAGGAGTGGAAAAGAATGGAAGCTGCAATTTTGAAAGCAGCAAAAACCATCTAGAAAACAAACGATAACGAAAATAAAGGCGAATGGTACGATGAAATCTGCAGAAATCTAACAGAAAACAGAAACCAGGAAAGATTAAAATTGTTACAAAATAACACAGAAGAAAAAAAATGTGTAAAACTAAGAAATAAAGTTAAGAATGCGTGCCGGAAAATGAACAAAAGAATGCATGGAGAAAATATTGAAAACTCTAGAACCAAATTTTATTAATGAAGATTTGAAAAATTTCTACCAAAAAGTGAAAACCGAAAGGTATGGAGTCAAACAGAAAATATTATTCTGTAGTGGCGAAACAAGAGAATAATTAGAGTCCCAAAAGGCTCATAACAGATGGAGACAACATTTCCAAAACATTATAAATAAGAAGCTTGTAAAGCAGCAGATGATAGAAGAGAATAACTGCGAAAACGTAGAGGAAGAAGATGAGAGCATACCAACGCCCAAAAAAGAAATGAAAAATAATAAAAGCTGGTAAAAACGGTATAATAGCCGACTAATTGAAAAACAAGGAAACCTGCTGGAAGAAGAAATGTATAGACTAATATTAAGAATCTGGACACAGCAAATCGTTCCCCAGAGTTGGACGGGGGCAACACCAATACTTAAAAAAGCTATCCTACAATATGCGATAACTACAAAAGAATCGCACTACTAGATGTGATATACAAGATTTTCGCAAAACTTCTGAAGAACAAAAGAAGACAAGTCGGAAATTACCAATGCGAGTTTCCAATTACAGAAGTAGTTGGGTTCCAAAGAATTTGCTGGCTGGGGCATGTAGTACGACTACCGGAAATCAGAGCTACAAAAAAGGTGTTTGGAGGTGAAATAGAAAGTAAAAAGAAAAAAAGGAAGACCAAAGAGGAAATGGTTCGATGCGGTAGAAGACGACCTGGAAGGAATGAACATATGGAACCGGGAAAAAATCCAAAAACCCCTTAACGAGTAGTACTCTTAGACCAACGGTTCTCAGTCATCTGGTTATTGAAAATGCTGCATCAGAGGCTGTTTATGGAATATGAAATACGGAATTGGCTACCCCTCAGTTTCAACGAAAGTAGATCTCAGAGAAGTTCCTTTTCTGATCTGAAGATCACTTGGGCTTTGAGTTTCCAAATGTCTACCCACTAAACCTTGGCGTAAATGAATTCTTCTAGCAAATCCAAACTAAAACCACATCTGTGTAGATTGTAGGATGTCTCCTTCCCTTAACCGGCACAATATGTAAATACGTTCATGTTATCTAGCTAGGTCCGTTTTCACGAACGTAGAGTACAACCTAGATATGTTGGTACAGGTACTTTAAATTCCATATCATTAATGTCGATGATACTATCGTCCACAACGTCCGAATAATGAAATTTATTTCATTTCCTCTACACGTCCAACAAAATATTTCCTAGCTTTTTTTGTCAGATTATCATCATCATCAAGCGTTTCAAACAAATTGCAATCTCATCACATAATTAGTTTTCACTAGCTGGCAATTCGCTATCTGAGCTTTCTGTTTCCAGTTTTTTTTCTTTCTACTTTCAGACGTTTCCATACATTTTTTCTTTTCTTTTCTTCCTTTTAACTGTTCGGTCCGCTACAGACCCGAAATGCATTTAAACCTTGCTTCAAGCTCGGTAGTACCAAGTAAATAGTATAAAGGTTTGACAAAAAGTCTCAGTACTAAAGTATACTTTAGACAAAAGACAGGAAATGTAATTAATGTAACGGTAAGGCCTGTATTAAAAAAAGTAGACATTTTCTAAAATTTTCAATGCTATAAAAAGCAAGAACATCCAAGACAGCTTTTAAAGAGAAGTTCGAACCAAAAACATACAGACAGTGAATTTGACCTAAACGAGATTACAGCAAACTGTACTTGTGGTAAAAGCATTTAATATTTTAAAGAAAAATAAATTTAAACCAAACCGATCATCTCAAAGGTTCATATCGTAAAGTCCGATAGATTAGATTAGAAGCTACCAAAACACGAAACTCGTTTAGTAGGTACTTAAAACCGCCAAATTCGTTCTGGCAGTTCATTTTGTTTATCACAACACTTTGTGGGCTTCATCCTATCATTCCTATTAGTCATTCATAGTAACCCAGCTTTAAAAATTAGAGGGTTGTAGAAAAGCAAAGAAATAATAAATTACAGTAAGCTTTGCCGAAACTTGACGCTTTTATCTCTACATAAATTTATGAACAGTTTTGATTTCTCTTCAAAAATCGTTTTGTCACTATTTGCTGCACAAATTCCGTTTGCCGTCACTCACACTAGTAACAAGGACGCCGATCGACCAAAAACACGTTCAAACCTTTTGTCAGTGGTGTTTGAATGTTTAGATACAACCCACAATGCTTTGTAGCAAATAATGAACTTCCACCACGTGGTGTGAACGTTTTCTAAGTAAGTACGATACGAATTCTACGCAAAAGGTACCGAAAAATGTAGGTCCTCTGGAACCCCAAAATATTTAAAGAACTACCTTATTTTATCAGATTTGAATTTAGTAAGGTGTTGAATGAACTCCTGTTTACAGGATGTATTTCTTTTTGTCTACGCAACTTCGATTTTTCTCATAGTTATGGTGTCGTTTCTATCAACGAAATTGGAAATTTCTACTTTCGTCATTCTTGTTATTTTTCTCTAAATCCAACCGTTTCTAAGCAGAATTTTTGTCTTTTAAGTTTGTCTCTCTAAGATGTACAAATTACTATAGGCGAGTATTACATCTATCACTCTGCAGAATTATATTGTCAAATGTATATGTCCTATTACTCCAAGCAGTGTAATTTAGAAACTATTCTCTTAAATATATATGACACAAGTGAGGTTTCAAGAAGTCAACAATGTCTCCATATTGTCAGTTTCAGAAGATTCTTGTATATTAAAGAAGAAAATAATTTATCTGTATGTCCCATATGATGAAGAGTATTACCATAGCTTCTTTCAGAATACTGTTTCTACGCTTTAAGTATAGTAAAATTGGACATTGAGCAGGAAATTGACAAAACGCAACTGAAAATATAAACTGGGAACAATTAACAAACAATGAACGTCTTCATTCCTCAACAACAACCAACGGATAACGCACATCAAACAATATTGATTAAAAACGTCCTTGAAAAGTCATCGAAAAAATGTAAGCCCAAAAACACCAAATGTGAAAAAACTCAAGAATTACAATTAAAAGTGAAAGAAAAAAAGAAGACTCGCAAAGCTCACAAAAAGACGAATATCAAAAACTGGAAGAAATTTGGCTAAAAAGCGCACAGATAGAAGGCTATAAATCGCAACACTTAAAGACCTGTATCCACTGCTAACAAGCCAGAAAGCTAACTACCGATTTGCTTAGGTCTCCTGCTTCCACAGCCTAAACCACCACTCACCCACAAAGCCGCTGGGGGACTCATCAAAACCATAATCAAACACCAATTGCAAGAGGAGTAATATACTGCCGTACGAAGTAAAAAGCCTGAAGGTCTAGCATCTCCTGATGGCCGAATACCCCAGAACCTCCCTCGGGGTGTTGGAATTACCTCCTGACATAAGAAAAATGTTTTCTCTTTATTGGACTACGCGCCAAAGAATGACCTAGTGCTAACACACAACCGGCATTAGTATAGCTAGAAAAGAGGGTTTTCTAAAAGAAAGTGAACCATTTGCAGGAATACTAACAATTAATTCATTACATATTAACCTTTAGCTACAATTAGGTATACAAAAATGACTAATGTACTGCATTTCAGCTGTAATGTTTACTCCACCCATCTTACAGAAACATGTTTGTTACCCACAAAGTTGCCCACGAGTATTGTGTCTACAAACGAGGTTGACACTGTCTACCTTAAACAACGAGACACTCAACATGTCCTGTGAGAGACAAACTATGGTCACAAACAAAATAGATCAATTATTCAATTCATTGCCTTCACCTTTCCTGTCACTAACAGGCTTTAACGCTCACAGTAAGCTACGGGCTGCAAAGTTCCATGGTGGAACGAAGATTGCAAGTTACAGTTAAACCGGAAAAGCCAGAATAGAATTCAACAAATACAAGCAATGAATAGAAGTTGCAAAGAGAAAACATAGTAGGATTACTTTATGAAAATGAACACAAAATAGAAAACATGAAAGGCCAAAAAGGTAGTTTCAAATTTAAACATCTGATGAAAATAACAAAACCAAACACACTAATCAGTACTTTAATATCCAATTTCAACAGCTTTGGGGTAGATTTTGTTAACGCACAACATATTCTAGAGATTACTGGAATTACTTGTGCATTACTATGGAATTAGCGGCATTGAAAGTGGCGTTAGTTGTGATATAGTCGTATATTTTGTTTATAATGAATAATGTAATAGGTTTTTAGTGAAATCCGTCATTTTATAATATTAAATTACTTTTGATATTTAACAAGTACAGTAAAGTCTCCAATAAGCGGACATTGTCGGCTTCATACATCTTGTTCGTTTATTAGAGTAAGAAGCAGAGTAGTATGTAATAATTATGTATAAACCTATAAATCTTGGTAATCACCAGCAGATTAATAGCAAGAAAAGATAAATTAGACAAAATCAGTAGAAACATTATCTACGTGTCCGGTTAAGAGGGGCTTTATTTACTAAAAATGAGCTTTATGAACCGTGCATGTCCGTGTATAAGAGGATTCGGTTAAAAGAGGCCCCTTGGTGTGTCTTAGTAATAAGAAAACTTTGACTTTCCAAAACAAGGAGTGTCGGTAATGGGAGGTTTTACTGTACATCCGTTGTCGGCTTGCATTAAACCTGGCTTTCAGGAAATGACAAATTCATTTACTATCAAGTTGTGGCTTACAATGAAATTTTGCCCATTTTATGTTTTCTACATCGTTTGCTGGCATTACATGTAATGCCCTGCCATTTCATGAAATGGCAGACTTCACGAAAAGCCTACAACATACACATTAAATTTAAAATAATCTTGTACATTCCTGTTGTAATATAGTCTTTGATATGATTTAAGGAAACGTTATATCTTGTGAGCGAAACACGATAATAAAAAAAAATAAAGTAAATCCATGACCTTCTCGTGGTACAGAATAGCGTGATGTACATAGGATGCTATCTACGTAAACGGTTGTATTTTATCTAAAATAAGCCTTGCCATTTAACCTAACACAGGTAATAAACAAACGTGTATGTAGCTTGTGGGCCACTACACTCAATACCCAGTGGCTCCTGTCAAGTAGATACCATAATTTTCATCATTTCACATTCCAGCAATTCTAATTTTCAGAATTTCTTTAACAAGCTCTAACTAAATTTATTAACTTTTTATTTTCTAAATACGTACATAGTATACAAATAATTTATTTCGTGGCCGTAAATTTTCTTTTCTCCCCTGCACGTCAATTGCTTCAGTAACAAAAAAAAAAACAAAGTACGGTTTGTTCTCCCCTCTAACTTTAAAACCACGTTACTTTCCTACAGTTCGACACTTTGATTTTGGATGAAACTAATAAGAAACAAGACAAACAAAGAAACAAACATTCGCGTTTTAGTAATTTTTTTATTAGTACGTTCATTTCAGAAACATTTTCTATTCTGTATTAATTATAATTTATTTTGCACTGCCTTAAGATATCACATTATTTAAGTTTTTTGCACTATATTGTTTATTTCAGTACTTTAGAAATAAATATGTAACTGCAAGAAAATGCCTAACAGTATTATACAGTTTCAACCAGTGAAAATGCAAGCATGATCAATGATCACGAAATTTTAAACAAAAAAATTTCCATCTCGATTACGTATCTCGAAAAGTATTCGAGATATCAAAATACCGATTATGTATCTGTAATCAGGAGAAGATTCTAAACTGATTTGATATACAACATGTCCTGTAAAGTTACGGGAACATAGCAACAGACCAACAGACAGACTATATTGAAAAATCGCCATTTTTATCTCGATTATTTCGGAAACTATTCGAGATATCGAAATACCGATTACGTATTTGCAATCAGGAGAAACTTCTAAGTCGAGTTTATATATAACACGTCCTGTAAAGTTACGGGAACATGGCAACAGACCAACGAAATATCGCGATTTTCTATCTCGATTATCTCGAAAACAATAATTGCAGGACTAGCAAAAACATAATCGATTATTACTTTCATTCACTTTTTGGCAAAGGCGTTTTGTTTCACCTCTCAATCTGGAACTAAATGTGCTAGAGTCTACCACAGAACAAAAATATATTTGACACAAAAAAGAAAAACATTCAGCCAAATATCATTGCCTCAATACAGCAACTAGGTAACTTGATTTTTGGCAATTTTGAATTATATAGGAAAGACTAACCTACTTGGGGTACTCTTTTTAATGCTACAACTAGATATGTGATACAAGGATGTTGTGCAACGCAATCGCCATTTTCTTAAATAGATATGTGAGTAATCAGATTGATTTTCTTTCCTACATCTAGATATCTTGAGTTACCTAGCTATATAAATACAACGACTTTGCATAAACGAGTTATTTACTTGTGCATCTAATTTATTCTGTAAACAGTCGTTACACGCTTTAGCTGTGTATGTTGTTTATTTAAAAAATTGCAAATTATGAGTAGTAGGGTTAAAGTTAGTTGCAGCAGCTCTTCAGAAGTTAGCCGTACACGCAGGCAAGAGTTTATTTAGCTTTTATTGATATTAAAACAAAAAATGTAGTAAATTATTTTGAACTTATGTTTACAAAAGTATTTGTTTCTTGTTTCTTTTTCTTTAGTACTTGAAAGTAGCTTTTTAAGATTTTTAAATTTTACTTTTAATTTTAATTATCTACGTATAAGACAACACTTTAAAACTAGGATTTTTAGACAGGAGAACCTGAAGAAGAATTAGGGCAATCTGAACGACAGTTAGAAGGAATGCAAGGAACCCCTACAAGAACTGATAACCCGAGAAAACGCCTTAGACATCAAAAAATAGATAAGAAATGTTCCAAAAACAAAGAGGCAATGTAGGGAAACATATTTTGTCTAGGACAAAGATAGTTCCTGGAATTTTTTTTGAGGGATCCGTGGTCAGCAACATGCAGAAGAAAGTGTAATCAAAAATTTTCCAGTAAAGAAAGACTCTAAATCTTTCGCAGATATTACGAACTAGAAGCCTACAAGAGAAAACGGGATTGGATTCATAGTAATATGGACAAAATTGTAAAGAAAATTACTATGAGAGAGGATTTAAAAAAATATTACCGGCAAAAATTCAAATTTATAAGACCATGTTTTTGACATGTCATGTTGCGTGCTCTCAGACAACATAAAAATCAAAACATTCTGGAAAGATTAAAAGATTAAAATGCACCATCATAGCAATGACACTGTTGATTCAAGAGAACTTATGTGTTATCAATAAAAGCTGGCTCTGTGTATTATTAAACTGCCATTAGAGCTACAAAACTTCAGGAAAAATATAAGTCAAAGGTTTTCAAACTTGGATACACATCGCAGTTACTTGTAAAAAGACGTTGAACTGCAAACATCGAAAAATAGTTTTTTTGTGTTTTAGGATTATTCGTCTTTCTACAGGTTGTTTCAGAATGAAGCTGTTTGTGTCACTTTTCTTAAGATACGTTTGTTGATTTATTTAGTCCTGATTGCAACCCCAAAAGAAGTGTTTCTGAAAAACTTATGATACTAATGTTTTTAATATTTTGACATACCGACGCGACGGTTGTATGAGTTAAGGTTTGGAGAGTGAATGTATTCTGTATTTTCTGTTGATATTCAAACATTGATAACTAAAAAACTAAAAAACAAGGTAGCCTCGAGTAAAACACAATTAAGAAAAACCGTCTCATTATGGGAAAATACATTCTGTAAGGTGGTTGTGAAATTCTTTAACGTTTCCAGGTTTCAGCTACTGCATCTCCTGCCTCTTCAGGTAATGTATCAACTGCCACTCTCAGCGACTTCCATGATGAAGCACATAAGAGCAGTGATGAAATAAATAGCTAGACATTTAATGTTTCTTCATCAGCACATCGTGCATTTTGTGGAGAGAAAAATATTAACAAAGCTTTTTGAACTGTATACAATTTAGATTTGTATCAATTTTTAAATACAACTGTTTCTGGGCAATTTATTTTACGCAGATTTGGAAAAGATAAGCGATTAACAAGGCATTTGAGAAATCAATTAATCAGTATCGTTATTAATGGTAAAGGTAATGCATTAGAAAATATATAGAGTAATCTTAGCTGAAAGATACCTTTTTCAAACATGAACACTTAATTCCTTTAGAGTTGACAACTGTTTCAAACTGAAACAGAAGGAACATTATATATTTCATGTGTACCGGGAACGAGATCACATACACCCATTAATGCAAAAGGCAAACTCATTGATAAATACAGAAATTTAAAAAGGTCTTACAATTTACTCCAAAATGAAACGGATAGTGACAATAATGTTGAAGGAGAAGAAGCTAGAACTGACATTACTAACATGGGTAATTTACTATCGTAGATTTTAAATGTTTTACATATCTATACTCTATATAATGTTATAGACCCATGAGTTTGGACCACTTCAGAAGCTTGCATCTCAAAAACTATTAATAAAATGAAATGAAACTAAGTTTGTCTTAAAGATAATAAAATCTATTCCTCCAAAATTCTATAGGTATTCAAAGTCTCTTCCTTTTCTGTTACATCTTATCCATGAATTTAATAAAGAAAATGACTTTTTCAGTTTTTCTCTTGCTGTATAATCATTAGGAGGCAAATATTCTCAAGTTTTTTGTTTCCCCATGGAAATTCCTGCATGTATCCTGAATCATTTCAACACCTGATGTACATTGAGGGAAACTTCCATGTGCTTTGATTCAACATACCATGCATACAAAACCCTTTTGCGGTTTTGTTATAACAATCTGCATTAGTTAAGTCAAGAATGCTAATTTATTAAAGGAAGCAATAAAAGTTGACATTCTCAGTTGTTTCAGTTAATCATTTAATAATTGATCATATTTAAAGTGCAAAAAGTGTTGGTTCAACGGTTTATTCGTTGGTTTAACAGTCTATTATTTTTTTCAGTGCAGTCTTTTCCTGCAGGAAGTTTTAGTAACCGATTGGACGACAGAATTTAAATAAATTCCTTGCAGGATTGTCTGACCGCGATGCAGAAGTTACCAAACTTGCATATCACAGATCTCAAGTTTATGGTTGTTGGTCACAGCGGGATGGAGTGTGACTCTATGCATTCGGCCATAACCACGTAGCAAAGAAGGGTAGGAAAAGTAAACCCTGCCGACTGAAAAAATAGCCTGATAAGCCTGACATTGGCCACGACATGACGCACGACAAATTCATTAATTGGAAATCTCATCTAGCCAGCAACATGACCATCCGGAAAGCAGATACAAACGGCAAACTGGTTAGCTGGCAAAAAATGTGCTGGCTAGATTTCTCTAAAGAGCGTCCGTTTGTCATGCGATTCAAAGAAAGCTTTGGACAAGAGTTTAAAAGCCTCGATTGTACCAAAAAAAACTACAAGAAACAAGGTTAGGTTTTTATTGACAGAAAAGTCAGTTCCTCTAGCAATCGCTTTCATCAAAAATCCTCTTCATAGAGAAAACTTCAAACGTAAGAAATCTAAAGATCAACCACAATCTGCAACCGACAGTGAAAGTGATTGAAGTTTTGTTTTTTCTGTTTTGTACTTTCTTATTTTGAATACCTTTTTGACAAATAAATGCTTTTACACTTATAGTAAAGTGTGTTGTCATTCACAACTAGATAAGTCATTCTAAAAATGATACAACTAGATAACTTTATTTTTTAAATCAACAAAATAATTTTACAAAAAAATCCTAAGAATTTTTAAGATATGTCCCGTTTTACAATGCCTAAACAAAATATCTCAAAAGAATTTTAAAAAGTTTCATATACTAAAGATAACACAATGATTTGCAAGTTTTCCAATTCCTTTCCTGCAAATATGCACTTTTTAACGTACCTAGTTACAGTTCTAAAACGACGATATAAACCTGATAAAATGCTTCCTCTCATCATGAACCTTCAACACTGTATCTCATCTACTTTACATTCCTCAACTTTCTGATGTTTCTATAAATAGCAAAGCTATTCTTTATCCACTTATTGTTATAACACCCTGTACGGAAATGACTTGATTAGATAATAATAATAATAATAATAAAAAGCCAAATGCATTTTTTCGCAATCTTGTAACGTACAAATCATAGATACACAACAGTTTACAGATAAGCAAATCTGTCACTTTAGACGCTAGTTTGAACTTGTACATCTTCCTACATAAAAAACCATCGAATGTTTAGGCTCGAACAAACACACAATTAATACAGAGTGTCCCAGTTTGCATCTAAATAGTACGTGTACCTCTGTTTGATTAAATTCACCAATTAATTTTGTTTCTTTCGACCTTTTCTTTATTATTAAATTATTTTAGATTTTCTCACTACTTTCACCTGTTTAGCGAATTTGCATGAACAGTAATTAATAACAATAATAAGGAATAAATAAACAATTACACCTACCTCCAAGATGACCTGATGGTGGATGATTTCCAAATTTCTTAAAAACCGAACTTTTATTTAAGTGTCTGTATATCTGCGTAGTACAGAATTATTTTAATGTTACCTTGATTTAATATTAAAATAATTTATTAAAATCACAAACCACACAACAACACTATTAACTATAATTTAAAACACGAAATACAAATACAAACGTCCGTCTTGTTACAATTTCACGTATAGACTGAATTTATTGCTTTGTGTAATATTAAAAACCACCTGCAATTCGGGTTTTTACTATTTCGAATTTTATTGCCGGTTTTCTTTTACACTAAATATTTATTAATCTTATCTAAACAATTTTGTTGCGATACAATTTCAAGTTTTCCGTTAACATCTGGAAGACGATTGTATAACACAACAATGAATTTTTACATTTGTAGAATTATTTCAATCCTTTTAGAGATATCCATTTTTATTCCAAAACGTAAATGTGAATTAACTTTTATGTTTTTATACCGGGTGTTTTAAATTTCCTATGCATGTGAATTTCAAAACATATTGGCATTAATTTACTGATATTTTAGAAGCAGGCAAGAAACTTTGCAACAATATAAAAAATACTTTTGGCTAGTGACACCAATCTTAATACAATTTGTTAAAAGAAAAGAAAATAAAAACTTTGGAATAACTTAAATAAAATACCCTGTATATTGAGATATTTATTTACTCAGTTTATTACACATTTATCGCTGGTTACGAAAATATAGTGTTATGTGTTTTGTGTATATATGTCTAAACTCAATAGTTTTGTTATTATCCAATCATTTTTTTAAATTGTCATTAAAGTTTGTTATTTACCCTGAAATAACTAACGAACTCGTCGATTATTCAACTTTTAGTAGGGTAAAATCCAGTTTTTATACGTACGATGGAGAATTCGAAAAGCGCAAATGTATTAATTTACTCGATTCTTCTACATGAAAGCGGACATTCTCCATATTTTGATATTTTTTGTTTTTTTTATTTATTTCTATTTAAATCTGCATGATATCAGGTCGGTACAGTTAACAAAATCTTGGGAAGCAAAATCAAATCTTGCGACTTCTTCCCTTATTGTTGGGTTTGCGACATCTTTCCATAGTTTAACAGAAGATGTGACCGCCTTCAATTTAATTTCCATAAAATCCCATTCATTTTGTCACTTCTGACAAAAGTCTTCTGTCATACGAAATTGAAAGCTGTTGCTCTCAAGCATGGGTTAAGAAGGATCTTTCTTGGCAGCGCTACGAGCAGGTCTATCTGTTTGTTCATTTCACATAATACCGGTATGTCCTGGTATCCTGACATATTATTATAATGAAATTAAAATTGTCGGTGATGATTTATTTTCCTTATCATAGTATAACGACTCTTCCCTGATATTCTGACCAATGAAAAAGTGATAGAACGCACTGGATTCAAGGACCTACATCAAGAATGTCACTAAGGGCTTTTAATAAGTTCATTTAATCAAAACAAATTAACCATACATTTTCGCCGTATTGTGAAGTTTGCCGTATAGAATACATTTTCTTCATGACAGAAGAAGTTTCCTTAACATCCTTTTAATTATTTTTAGTGTAATATTCTTTACCAGCCAGCTATTTGAATTCTTACTTACGTACGTCCATAATGATACATTAAAATTTGATAGAAAAGTTTGTATACAATTTCTGGCTTGGATTTTCGCTCTAACATTCTTTTTCGTTAATGTTTAGCACTTTTTAAACATTTATTGCAGATGATGTTGACAATCTGGCAAATCTGTGGTTTCCATAATAATTTCGGACTAACCAGTCTGAGAACTTGTTAAACACCTTTTTTGTTTCCAAAACATCTCTTCCATCTTCAATTATATGCATTTACCTTGGCATTCACAAAAAATAGTCAATAAGCCGCCAAACTGCTGTTTCATTGGCATCGAGCATCTTTCCGATTCAAACTTAAAGCTGAATAAGACGCTGCTAAGTAAGATCCTCATTTTTTAGTTAGTTCTTCAACTAATTCGAGCTGGTCACGACAATTTATCGCATACGTTAACATACAATCATCAGCGACGATGGACCATTTGTTAAAGTATTTTACTTTATCCAATGCCCATCCTTGGCTGGTTAGTCATTCGACGCCGAACCTTCCAGTACAGACATGATGTGGTGCGGAGGGGGATGTCGGCCAGTTTGGGACAGATCTGCAGGTGCTGTCTGTCCATCCTAACCGAGGTGCAAAGTGGACAGATATCAGAATCCGCTAGCCCCATGCGGTGACCGGTAGGGTACGAAACTCCACCACAGCTTCTGATCTGCATTCCCATGACATTCCGTAAATATTCTTTGATTACCTCATTGATTTTGTTGTCTATACTGTTTCTTGATAAGCCCATTGGCACAAAGTTGTTTGGTTGCTTTACAGTGGTTCCTAGCTTGGCCAACTGATCAGCCCTATCGTTGCCGGGAACACCGACGTGCTCGCTATCTATTGTAGGGCGATTGTACATTCATCACATATTAATGTAGACAGCAGTTCTCTGCATCGCATTGTGCCGAAACAATCAATTCGGGAGTTGTTGGATAAAGCAACCTGAGAATCTACTAAAAACGCCGTGAATTAATGTGCTTAGTCTTTGGGCTGCTTGATCGACAGCAGCAATTTCTTTCATAATTACTTGAATGCTTGTCAACTGTCACATAATCTTTAAAATAACTTGGAGTAGAAACCTGCTCCGGAACTACCGGATCCTATAAATGTGGAGTCATTCATCTGCTGAGTAGAGATCGAATATGGTTGACAGTGAGTATTGCTGCTGTTTGGCTGGAAGGGACGTTGACGTATTTGAGTTGTGACCAAAAAGCGTTAGTCTAACTGATGGTCATTCTTCAAAAACTCTATGGTGCATTTGATGGGGTTTTAGGGTTCCTAGTTCCATGTCGTGTTTTTGACAAAGAAGGTCTACATACGTGAAAAGAGAGGACTGTGGTAGCGGCTTTGTAGTTTTGCAAGCAGCAGTGTTCCACTCTTCTGGATCTTTTCCAGAATCTGAGAGTCATCTTTCCTCCTCGGGTCTCTTTGTGCCTGCGTAGCGGCAATTGGAGTTGACTTAGCTTTGATCTACTTAAGCATGTTACTGGAAACATAGTACTTCTTCAGTTTGTCAATCAACATGGAGCGCCAGATTTTATCATAGCTGCTTTTAAATAAATAAAAACAGCAAGGATAGATAGCTTGTGGAGATAGTCGTCTTTAACAGACTGAGTAAATTTTAGTACTTGATCAGTAGTAGACCGTTGCTAACAAAACCCTGCTTGGTTGTCACTTATGGCGCCTTGAGATTCCTAGTACTTTCTGAGCTGTACCTTTACCATTTTTTCTGCAACTTTGCAGCATATTCTAGTGAGGGAGATCGGTCTATAGCTCCTAATGATCTGTATGCTTGATGTTTTGATTAGATTATTTCCAGGTTTAAACAGGCTTGCTTTTTTTTTCAAGTCGACACAATCTGCTAACGCTTTTGAACGTTCAGCTTTTCTCCTTGCTATGTTTCTCGATTGTTTTAAGGCTATCAGGGAGGAGTTCCAGAAAGGCTTGAACGTTTTGACCTACCCTCTTGCTTTCTGCAACCACTTTTAGTACTGCTTTAGTAAACTTGTTGACTGATTTGTCAGGATTAAGATCAATAATATTTGTTCGAAAGCTCTTCAAACTTGTCTCATTTTCCTTTTTGAAGTTCTAGCGAAGAAGGCGTGGATTGACGTTTTTGAACCTTTCTATCTGACTTTCAAGTTCAGCGTCCAGTATCCGCATTCTCCCACGGCGTCACCTTACCTCAATTCCGTCCTAGGTATCAGGTTGGAGTGCACCATTGACAAATCCGTGGTGCTTAGGTGCCCAGCGAATGATTGAAAAGTTGGATCTGTTCAAATTTGTATGAGTTGTATGAGTTCTTCTCCAATATGGCCTGTTGCATTGGAGTGGGCGTTCAAGTCGCCAGAAACTACTGTATTGCGATGTTGTGATAATAAAGCTATACCATCAAGGTTGGGCTTATTATTAGGTGGATTATGTAATCCTATTACTTTAAAATGTATCGTCCATTTCATGCAGTATTGTGACTTTGCTGGCCATTTTGTCACTTACCCTAAAGATTATGCCAGAGGCACGATTTGTTTAAGTAACGATGCTGTTATTAATGATAGTTTGTGATTCTACATAACATTATGGTAAAGTTGAGTTAGATATTAGGATGGAGTTGGCTCTGGCTGATGATCTGTTAATAGTTGAATGACATTTAGGAATCTACCCTCTGGACTTTAGCGGCCGAAAACCCATTAGTGACGTATAATGGAACCACTAGGAAATGCAGGGAGATCATATATCCAACACCAATCGCCCAGCTTCTTGCTAAAAGTAGACACTTCAATACACACGTTTCTCTCACTGCAACAGAAGGTTGGCCTGCGGCCGGACTGAACCACCAAAGCGCAACAGCTCGGAACAGGGACAAAACACGAACGGAATAGCAATTACATTATCGAGAACTGCCTGCAACCTCCATTCTATTTCCGTGTTACCACCAGCACGAAAGATTGTAAGGTCATCAACGTAAAGGCTATTCTTACAAAGAGTATCACATTTAGCGTGAAACCACGTGAAGAAAATACTGCCATTAACACGAACAATGAGTTTACGCGCAGACAGGCTGTAACTGTTGCAGAATAACTCTTTTGCTAGATTAAAAAGGACGACCATTGTGCAGGTACGTTCCTCAAAGCTAATTTAAGCTATGGTTGGTCCCTAGTTGATCTGTTCTTGCGGAAGCCCATTTGAAATGGTGACAGTAAACTACAAGTCTCTAACCACCAAACTAGTCGAAAGTCTGCCATTTTTTATAAAAAACTAAGGCAACAAATTAAGACGTAATTAGATCAATAACTAAATGAGGAAGAAGATTTGAGATCAAAAAGACGTTTTTAGGTTCGACAGCATTATTGAGACCAAAACTAACTGTCCGGTTTGGGTCTGATATTACTCAGTTTACTGCTGCTCTATAGTACGGAAGAATCTATCAAGACCAACGGCATCAGGATGTGAAAGAGAACGGGAAACTACCTTATTAGAGTCTCCGCATACTAAACATAAATCCGGGTGTAATCTCCAAGGGGGGGAAAGACGGTGTACAAAGAAAACATGCCTAAAGGGGAAAGAAAAGGAGCATGAAACACTGAGGATAGGTACTTGAAGCGTTAGACGCCTGCTAAAAAAAGAAAAGCTTGAAGATCTGAGAAGGAAACTTGTGAGAAACAGCCTTGACGTGTTTGGAATAAGCGAATCTAGATGGGAAGAACAAGGGGAAGTAAAGTGTGAAGGTGCGAGATTTAACTTTAGTGTCGTCAAAAGAGGCAAGAATGGGATGGGTGTGCTAGTGGGAGAAAAGGTAGCTAAATTTGTCAAAAAAGTGATGTTTGACTCTGATAGAGTTATGGCAGAGAAATCTGAGGGAATACCAAAGAATATTTTAGTGATCCAAGTCTACATGCCAACCAGTGACCATGGGGAAGAGAAGGTGGAAGAAGTGTGTAGAAGATTGAGAACATCTTGAAAGAAGGTGATGGGAGATTGGAACGCTGTGGTGGGAGAAGGCAGAATTAATAAAGTGATTACAGAGTCAAAAGCATAAATGATTAAGAAGGAAAACTGATGGAATTTTGCAAAGAGAAGGAAATTATAGTTGCAAACACGTGTTCAAACATCATAAAAGAATGATATATACATGCAAAACACCGGGTGATCTATACAAGACATACATAAATTTTATATTGATGGAGGAAAGATTTAGAAACGCTATTAAGAATGAATGTGGATTGCCCGGAGCCGGTATAAACAGCGATCACGTACTACTAATGGCAGAGATTAGCATAAGACTTGAGAGAGTAAAGACTGCCAAAAGTGTAAGAAAATGGGGCCTGGAAAAACTAAAAGATATGGATAAGGTAGAGATTGGCTACAAAATAGAAAGGGAAATAAGGAAGCTAAAACCATGTAATGGCGATCCAAATGAAAAATGGTATGCAATTAAGTTTGGAATAAAAAAAGTTTCTGAAAAGGAGTTAGGATTCAAGAAGGGTAAGAGGATCAACAAGCCTTGGATAATGCATGAGATGTACAAACTGGAAGAAAGAAGAAAGTATAAGAACATTAATAATGAAGACGGAAGAAGAATCTATAAAAAACTGAATTCGGAAGTTGGAAACTAATAAAGCAAGAAAGAAATGGTTACAAGATAAATGTAAAGAAATAGAAGAGCTAATGAGATTAGGGAGGCATGACATTGTGCACAAGAAAATAAAAAATATTTCATGGGGCGGCAGATTAAGATGCAGATGTGGAAAGGAAATAGAAGACCAGCATGGATTCTTGTTGCAGCGTTAGAAGAAGTACATACATGCATAATCTGTATGGAACAAATGAGAAACCAATTGAGATGGAGGTAGAATTGGAAACCGCAGTAGATATGGATAACATCGGCCTAGTTATTTTAGAGGATGAAATAATTGCTGCAATGAGGGATATGAAAGATGGTAAGACTGCTGGCATTGATGATATACCAATGGACACGTTAAAGTTTTTAGGAAGAAGGTTTGAAAGAGTTAACTGCCTTGTGTAATGATATATACCAGAAATTCACAAATGAGTTAATGAGGACTGTGATGATACCACTGGCAAAGAAAAATGGCGCATAGAGGTGTGGGGAATACAGAACGATAAGTGAGTACTCAACAGCAGACTGGCAAAAAAAATGGTGGGGGTGATACCCGAGGACCAATTTGGATTTAGAAAAGGAATGTAAACGAGAGATGCAATTGGGGTGATAAAAACAATTGAAGAAAGATATGTGGAAAAGGGAAAACCCTGAGAGTCTGCTTTGCAGACTTAGAGAAAACTTTTGATTGCGTACTGTTTAAAAAGCTAATGGAAATATTCAATGATAAAAAAATAGATTGGAGAGATAGAAGACTGATTAGAAATTTGTATATGGGACAGGAAGTAACCCTGAGGATGGGAGAAAATATGACGGATTGGTTCGAAATTGGTAAAGGAACTAGACAAGGCTGCTGTCTTTCTCCTACTTTCTTTAACATGTATGTTGAGGAATGCTGGAGAAAAAATATTGAAATTAGAATTGGAGGAAGAAAAATTGCATGTATCCGGTTTGCTGACCACAGAACCTTGTTTGCAGAAAGTACAGTGGGGTTGATGGAAATGTTGAAACAGCTTGAACGTATGGAAGGGAAGTCCGGATTAAGGATAAATCGTCAAAAAAGAAAAGTAATGCAAATAGGGGAAGATGAAGGTTTACGTCAAGGAAGGAAAGTTAGAGCAGATAACGAGGTATAACTATCTAGGAACAGAGATTACAAGCAACTGGAGGAGTTTTGGTAAGATAAAGATGGAGCTTAATAATATACGTACTTTTATTGTACTTTCATTTAATTAGAAATCTAGGGCCCGTTAGATATATTCTGACCTACTACTTTAATTTGTTTGGAGTTGCCTAGTTTTATTGATGCAATCAGCTATCTTATTATCATTTAATGTACAGCCTTGTCTGGTTTACAGAAAAACAATTTCTTTAAAAATAATAAAGAACGCCACACATTTTTCGCATTTTAAACCTCTATAATTTTAAATGTATTCAGCATTTATTAAATATTTACTAATTAATACATGAATCGATAGGATTTTATCTCTTTATAATAAATTACATGCAATTATGTTTATCATAACTTTAAATCTAATTATTAAATACGTCCGTCTACCATGTCTATACATTACTTCGAATTGAACTATTAGTGCTTAACGAGGTCAATTACTTTTAGAATATTAATTACAAATAGCTGACATAAACTATCTTATATCTAATTGAAAATTGATTGAAGTAACAAGATTTCTTTGGTATTAAAACTTAAAATGACATCACGTATCAATTTAAGATTGAAATCGCCTTTAAACAGTTTCAGTATGAAAATTGAAAGAAGGTCTAATTCGTAATGGAATTGATTAAATTGACCTTTCACTAATTGCAAGCTCCTACTAATGAATTTTTTAAATTGTTTTTACTTTTTTCTATGCAGTAGATTTTTGTTGCTTTGTTTGATATGATAATTACATTTACATGCAGGAACAGGAACTTAACAATATTATTCCAACTTTATATCAAGCACGTCATTTACGTTATCTAATATAAATTTTAGTCATGGTGTGCCACCCAAGTCTACGCCCAAAGTAGATGCATGAGGCGATAAAGACAAAGTGAGTGGTACGTGTTTTACATATGTTCATTTTTAATTGTGTATAAAAAACGAAATATGTATGAAATTTTAGTCAGCAGTTAGTTGGAAGTTGGAAATAATAATTTTCGTGTGATAGATGTAAGGGGATTACAGGACAGGCGGATCCTTTGTGATGGCATTCACCTATTGTTCTTCTTCTTCCCCGACGTGTTTAATTGTGCGTCGAGCGAGATTTTTTCCTTAAAAAACCGTAAGATAAAGCGGAATGTAACGTTTTGTAAAATTTAACTTAACCTCCAACTACGCTATAAAGTGCGCAGATAAGCATGTAAATTTTATAGCTACAAATTTTAGAGCGAGTAAAAAGTTGTTTGATGACAACAAACATTTGCATACATGAATGGATTTGTCGATCTTAATTTTGTTACCTACCTAGAATTTCTTGGAATTTTTATAGGTCTAGGTTTTTTCTTCGGTTATTTTCATATATTTATTTCTTTTTCTCCTTTCGAGATCGATAACCTGCACACTTGTATATCACCTTTTTAAATTTGCAATGTTATCTTTTCGATACCGTTAATATTTTTTATATTGCCGAAATGTTAATTCCTAAGAAGGAAGTTGAAAATAAACTTAATAATAATGTATAGAGTGTTCTGGATATGAAATGAAATATTACCTTTAGCTCCTAAATTCTAATTTAACTCTTGACCTGTAAAGGTTTCAGTTCACTACTAGTTCTAAAAGCGCAGGACTGCAAAAGCAAGGAATTCAACTATTGCTCCTTTTACAAGCTTGATCTGGCTTTCTAAATGAATGACTTTAACTTTCCTAAGAGTTATTTGGACAATCTGATGTTTTTTTGGAACACTTTAGAAGCGAATCGTTTAAAAAAGTGTGGCTGATGGAAATGAAATGACAATGATAATTTCGGCTGGGAAGGTAACGACAAATAAGGCTTTTGGGTATTATGAATGAGTTAGGTTCCAAACGTACCGTTGTAGTTTAATTTTGAAGTTAATTAAGTTAAGAATAATCTAAAAATCTCTTCATTAGGTCATCCGGTACCGCATTTCACCACCTTGACCGAATCGGTGCACGATAATGTTAAATTAATTTGTTCCAATAGGCCCTTGTCCAATTAGGCTCTAGTCTTCTCTACTGCGTTTTACTATCATTGTCAAAATTACGTAACTGAATATCTTTCATAACACAGCGATATGACACCTTCCGAAGTCCTCGACAGCGACGCTCCACCACCGTAGGTCAAAGAATTTCATGGCGTCTGCTACTTTCATCACTACTTCACCGTTCATCTATTCTGGGCTCTGAAAGGCTCCGCAGCGAACCCGAAAAACAATGATACTTTCAAGAGTTGCACAACACTCGCGTCTAAACAAACCTGTTAATCCAACAACAAAAGTAAACCCACTATTCCAAGTGTTTTGAATTTGCATGGTAACATAGAGTCCATAATTCTGAAGTTGTCGTACACCCCTCGGAATCCTTCGACGTCCTCAGGTGTTTTGTAAGGATTGTTGCTATCCAGAACGTTTCCGGTTTTTCTTTTCTAGACAAGATGTTGATTTCACCGATTCCACCAAAATCATCATCACGACCAAAGAACCATTTATGACGAAGATTCTATTTACAAGATTCTTCTTTGTTCGCCTTTGCCTGGTCATTCTTCAATTACAGGCTTACCCCACTAAACAATAGCTGTGCAGACTTTCAACCAACAGCTTCGACTACGTCGGGCTTGGAAGAGTTACAAATAGCTCGTACAGTCGCTGCACGAATCAACAACGAAGATGGCGCTTCCGGCTGGGATTGACCCAGATTGATCGGTCTCTGCATGACATGACTTTTATACAAATAAAAAAAATAGAAAAGAGATTGTTCACTGCTTTTGTAGATTGAATCTTAATATTTCCAATTATTGGTTAGATCGTTACGTCCCAAAGTATCGCGCAGGTCGCGGAGACGTTACTTGCCCCAGTGGAAGAGCCATCACAGCCATCACAGCCACCACGGACTCTCTCCTTGCTTTTCAGTATGGTTTGCAATGTTAACGTCTACTGGGTAAGACCATTACTGTTGCTAGCTGCCACTCAACACCAAAAATCGTTTTGTTATCTCGTTATTTTTTTCCAGTGCACTAAACAATTATTTTCTTACTACTAAATTATCTACCATTCACTGGCTGAAGAGAAAAGTAATTCTTACAACAGCTCAGTCACCTGCCATAATTGTGATGACTGATTCAAGCGAACCAGAACAATCTTGTAGCTGTACTACTATTTTCGCAAAAGTTAGCCCGACAGATCGCTTGAAAAACGCAGGGCAAGCCCTGGCAAGGCCGGCGCTAGACTTTTGGACGCCCCATGCTTCATAGATCTCATTCCTCTGCTTAAATTTTTTTTCATAAGTTCAAGTTTTGAACAGCTCCTTCCAGCCATTAATATAATGATTGGCGGAGTCAACAGTCATTCGTAGAGCTACTGTTTATGTCCAGAAGCTTTCTCATTGGCATCACTCAATTTTTCATAATTTTTTGAAAATACAATTCAGCTAGTAAAGCAGATTTCAAGGCAATATAACCCACTTAAAGTCTAAAACTGTATGATTTTTAGTTCGAAGTTTTTCATACCGCAAATTACAGGTCTGTACGGGTCGGGGTTTCTGGCCCAAGCCCGGGATTTGAATCAAGTCGGGCCTTATTTTTTAAACGTATCTAACCTAAAAGTCAGAATTGAGACTTTTGCTAAATATTATTAATTGTTAGACTTTCTACTAATGTTCAGTTCAACAAGTACATATTTCTTTAAAACTTATCCAAACTTATCATAATTTTTGATTGAGCTAAACAGACATGCGTTCCAGTCTGGAATTGGAAATAGCTTTTTGGGTCTGGATCGAAATCACGGGGCCATATGACCTAAGCAGTTAGTGCCCAAACTTGAAACATGATATTCTGAGCAAGTTTATATAAAATATTCGTGCAATCCTTATTTGGCCACAATCCGTTGCTATTTCCGATTCTTCTGTTTTGGACCTTGAAGATGACTTTATAGAGAAAAAAAAGGGTATAAAGCCTTTTTTGTGCTCCAGTACTAATGGTATGCCTTTTTGCTAGCACCTTGGGTAACAGTTTCGGAAAGATCTAAAGAAAAAATTTCCTGTCTTCGTTCTAACCCACAGCAGAATCGGATACACGCTACTGGTGGATGTCCAGACGGGTTTGTGGGATCGAAAAAAAGATTCCAGCTCGATTGAAGCTTTAGTCTTGGAACTATGAATTTTTAAAGCGGACATTTTGAATTGTTCTCGGAAAACGGTTGAGTCGACCGAATCGAATCCGATTTTTTCGAGACTATTGGAACCGTATTAGTAAAAGTTGCTACATTAGTCACCAGCCCGAACGGCTTTTTGGAAAAGTTCGATGTTCCATCATTTTGGGTCGGATTTTCTTTCTTATTTACAGTGGTGCTCTCGAAGCTGCGTTGATCAGTGAAAACGTAACTGTTATAGTTTCCGAGCTAGGAGCCATTATAGGTTTTACTCATTGTGTCCTCTAGCAACTCAACCACAAGCCGTGGAAAACCAGTTTTAATAGCGCTAAACGCATTGCGTAATTTATTAGGATCGAAACTAAAAATTGACTGTTATTACTCCGTTTTAAACAAAAAAAGCCAAAGTATATTAATAGATAAGTCAATATGCTGGTTATTGTGAGATTTAGACATGCAGCAGTAGAACTAAAGGTATGATTACAAAATCAGTTTTATTTTTGCGGGCGAATTCGAGCAATTTTTGTAACAAAGAATTGAAAACTAGAAGGAAAGGGTTAGATAAGAAACAAATCCATACAGGGCATGCTCTGTATTCAATATGACTTTGAGAACCATACATTTTGTCTTTCTATATTAAATCAGGGAAGATCCACAAACAATAAGACTTTCAAAATTTGAAAAATAACAAGTTGAATAGCGTACACGTAAGCACTGAAATTAGAGTGAACTCTGACGTATCTCACTTTCGTTCATTGTACTGGACACAGTAAGACGTCCATTTTATTTATTTTTATAAAATGTGACGCTGAATATTGCCAGGTTAACAAAAAACCAACTTAAAATGCTAGATTAAATTTTTTATTTTTGTCTAACGTGATGTCAATGAAAATTCAATCAGAAACTTTTGCATTGGCATCACGTCGTCGTGCTAACTGCTCTTGGACGCGAGCAATTTCTACGTTAGGTGAGCTAGAAGAGAGAATCCTTGAATATATGCAGTGGAGGATCTAGTAAGTATGAAGCTTTCGAAATTCCCAATTTCAGGTCCTCACTGAAATCTAATTTATTTTTTAAATATGCACAACTTCTAGAAAATATTTATTTCGAAACTAAATTTATCAAAGATCGATTATAAAGAGAAAAATTATCATTCTAAATATAACACACGTGTTCTTATAGAGTCGAGCACTGAACACGAAAGAGATTGTTTATCACTGCATGGCAGACCAAGATGAGGAATATTCTGCATAAAGGAAAGTTACGATAGGATAGTTTAGTCAATGAATGACCTTTAGAAGGTTTTATTCAGATCAAGAAAACTTTTTCACGTAAATGAGCAAATGAGCAACCATTATTCTTGCCGATAAATTCTTATTTTTAAAGCTCAGTGTAATCTGTGGTCGATGACTATGACTTTTCATCTTGGTACTTAGTTAAGAGTTTACAATACTTTTTTTAAAAGGTCACGCATATATCATTTCGTACATTTTTGTATTTTAGTAAGTTTTTTTGCAGGCCAGGATGGTTTCTTTGTGAGACCCTTGTACACTCATAGATTTTTTTGGCTTTTCCGGATTGTCATGGTTATTTGAGGTTTTAAAGAGTTCTGAATTTTTGCCTGGCATTTGTTCATTGATCGATCTTTGTAAGATTCTAAATTCTCCCGGTCTATCAGGTTCTTACAAAACTCCAGACTTTTCTGGACCTTCATGCTTTTGCAGGACTACTGATTCAGGATCAGACACCGATTTCAGCTGCCTTGGTAGCCCCAGCCCAGTAATTAATAACAAAACTTGAAGATACCGTATTTGGTTTATGTGTAAGAGAACCTTTGGAATCTCACATTTATAATTTCCTAATCGCGGCCAACGTTAAAATAGGAAACTATTGCCATGCATACAATTGTAAAGGTAAAATTTACGACAATAGTCAGACATACAACGATTGCAACAGTAGCCCTAAATGGAATTTTTATTAGAAACTTTACAATCCTGTCGTTTTCGTTTCAGTTTTCTTTAATAGATACAGAAGTATAATTTGCAACCGCCTAGGACTAAGTTAGTATTATTTCTATTTAATGTAAAATCATTAAACATCGTTTGTTAATTTTGAATTTTGGCTTCGCCAAGAATTTGATTACCCTTGGGTGGCTGTCAGTTCGCCCTACTGGTTACGCCGACCATGAAAAGCGGCTATAAGCGCACAGTCAACCTTTAGAATTTGTGTCATTATATTAACCTGGTTTGAAAGTAATCACACTAAATCTTAAAAGAGCTCCTGCATGTTTTACTAGTAAATAGATCTTTAAACAGAACTGGAGAATTTACAAACTATTGAGATACATGGGTTAAATGATAAATGTTGATTTTTTGGTGTAAAAAGATAAAGTAAGGAAAAACGTTCCAGTGAAAGCAGCTCTTAAATGAGGACAAAAAGAAGAAAAGTAAACAACGATAAGAAGAAAAACTAAGAAAGTTATAGAGGCAAGGGTAAACAAATTGTAAAAAGACCATAGGATCGAACTATAACTGTAAAAACAAGCGTTTTGAGATTATAAACAATAGACATCAGACTGAAATTTTCAATAACATCTGAAACATAGAAAATCGTAATACGCAGAATACCTACTTGTTTGGATGTTTAAGGGCAGGCAAGATAAATCCGCCCTCTAGAGAAGTTCGACATTAAACTATTCCGTAGGCTCTTCAGGTAAAAATAAAAAAGTTTGCAAAAAAGTCTTTCTTAGTATTTATGGCGTCGTGGGAAAATTGATTGGTTCTAAGATAACAGTTGATGGACGAGAGCATCATGGCCACCACGAGAAAAAATATAACTAAGATCAATTAAGAAGAAATGAGATCTTTTATTGAGGAGCTTCCGAAACACCAAAGCCACTACTCACGGAACGATAATCCAAACCGTATGTTTATGACAATAAAATACACAATAGACGCCTGAAGTATATGAGTTCAAGTGTTTAGAACAAACAAATTCGAACGTACATATTCGCTGAAGAATACAACATCACACTTAACCTTCACTTACAGCCGACATCCAAAGTATTTTGTTATAATCTTAGTGTCCATTGCGGCATCCCAATCAAAAGTATTTTTAACTGTAGGACGAATCTACAGCAGGTCGAGGCGCAGATGAAATCTTCATAAAACAAAACCCCAATTTTACAGGTGTGGTAACAAGTTAAAGAAAACCAAAGAATCTCCCATGAGACCAAAGAAAACCAAAAACAAAATCCACTTACATTTACTGATATTGAGACTTGTCACATAACTCAGAAATTTGATCCACCCTTGTCATAAATACCGACAACTAAACCATCTACAAGAAGTCTTTCTTCTTTCTAAAAATCCACACCAAGGCGAGCTCGCTCCAACGGAAATTCCGGATCTCGAAATTTAATTTTTTAAATAATCAACAGAAGACTTGGAGATGAATTTCTGATGACCCATCAACAAGACCAAGCAGCAACATAATTGTAATTTACAATTTAATAAAATGAAACCAAATAAGCTGGTATAGAAATCCTAACTTCAATTCATTTTGGCTAAATCAAAAAGACAAAAGATCAGCCACACCGGGAATACCTTTAAAAAGCTGAACAAGAATTAACATATACCAAGTTACACCTGACCACTTATTCAAAGATCATACAAATTCTAGGGAAAGTTGAAACGTAATAATTAGAAGGTGAAATCGAAATTACAATTACTAGATTGTGATTAGAAAAAGCCAACTCTTACCAAATTGCTAACTAGACCTATAATGCAGTAAAATTACCCAAAAGTACAAGCCACAGCTTTGTGATTTGAAGACGCTGCAATAATAAAATTGAAAGTTTCAATAACTATACCCTCTGTGTACGGACGCATTGACGGTATATCTGCAATCCAAAGTGCTGGGAGGAAGTATTAAAAAAAGTCCAAAAGAAGATTCCCCTTAAAGTGTACAGACTGATTTAGTTGGACTTCAGCATCATTTGGCATTCTTCTGAAAATTTCTCACTGAGTTACAGCGTTGAAGCAGTTCCTGTCTCGCTAAAAAAGAGACCGGCCTACTGCTTTTGATACACCACTTATGGAAAACTTACCTCTAAAATTAGATGTTCGCTTGCTCTCACCGCTTTCAATGCCGTCCAGAGTCTATGTCTAAGAACACTATCGTACGCCTTTTTTATGTCAATAAATGTGATGAGTTTCTTCGTTCTTTCTTATTCTTTTCTCAAGCAGTTGTTGCATCGTGTCCAAGCTATCGATACATGACCTTGTTAGAGTAAACCCATTTTGGTCTTCTGAGATGGTGTTTCCAATTTCTTCTCTCAACCTGTTGTTGAGTATTTTAGCCCATAGCCTGCTTAATGTGCTTGTAATGATAATCCTCTATAATTATTTAGATCTTTGCGATTTCCCTTTTTATACAACGATGAGATTTATCCAATTTTCCACTCTTCATGGACTTTATGTTGTTTCATACATTAGTTGTCTTATCCGTTCTATTAATGCCCTACCACCATTTTTGTCAACTCTACCATTATATCCCCTGGTGCTGGTGATCTAGCAGTTTTCATTTCCTTTATACATATTTGTATTTCTTTCAATTCGATAGCAGTAACTTCAGTATCTTCAATAGTGGATTCGTCCTTCGCAAAAATGAATTCATTTCGGTCTCGTGTAAGTGTCTCATAGTATTTTCGCCACTCTTCAAGTGTCGTTAAAGTCTTGGATTTTTCTTTGTTGTTAGTTTTCATATTTTTTATAGTCTGCCACACTTCTTTAGTCTGACTACCTCCCAGATACACATTAATTTCACTATACTTTTGCTCCCAGAATTAATTTTTTCTTTCTTTATTTTATTTCGTAGTTTTTTATTTTTGTTTTTATACACTTTTTTGTTTAACTATGTTTTATTACTTCGATATTTGTGTACAGTAGATTCTTTTCTTTTATTAACGTTTTTATATCCTCTGTTGTATAGTATGATTTCTTAGGTTTTCGTTCATTATTATATTCGCCAAGACTTTTATGAATCGTCGTCTTAATATTAGTGTGTTCTTCTTCTATGTTGTCTGACTGTGATAACTGATTCAAATAATAGTTCAGTCTATCTTCGTATAATTGGTGTACACTACTTTGTTTAAGTAGATATGTTTTGTACCGTTTACTCATAATTTTACTTTTTGTGTTTGTACTCTTCAATTGTCCTACTGCTTTATTTGTCTGATGTTTTACAAATGAATGTATAATTTTGGTTACTAGTAAATGATAGTCTGTACTACAGTTCGCACTTCTCATAACTCTTGAGTCATATATCCTGAAATTTGTCATATTTTTTACTATAACATAGTCGATGACAAATTTCTGCCCCAGGGAAAGTTTTTCCCAAGTAAACCTGTGAATGTCCTTATGATCAAAAAATGTATTCGTAAGTTTTAATTCATGTTGACTGCAGAATTCTAATAATCTTTCACGATTGTCGTTTTCTACTTCTTCCGCAAACTTCTACACTATTTTACTATTTCTCTGACTCTGGCATTTAGATCACTTGCCACTATTATGGCAGTTGTTGCTGTTGTTACATATGGTATTAGTTAGTTTTTCATAAAATTCATCTTTAACCGGTTCTGGAGATGTATCATATGGAGCATATACTCTGATAGTCATCGTCTTACGCTTTTTTATTATCATTGTGATTGAAAGAATCCTCTCAGATATATACTTAAAGTTTGTTGTATATTTCTTATATCTTTTCTTAATTGATATAGCTACTCCTGCTCGTGCATTCTGTGATTTATCGACCTCTCACCAAAACAGGGTATACTCACTCAAGTCTTTATTACCCGTTCCTTTTTTCTTGGTTTCGGTCAATATTAAAATATCTAGATCTTTATCTTGCATTTGTTGTATTATTTCTGTAAGCTTATCTGAGATCCCTCGTACATTCCAAGTTCCGAGTTTCATAGTCCTTTTCATTGCTAATCGTCGTCTTAAGTTATTTCCATCCTGTTTCTGAGGCTGGTTCATGGTATTTTTAGCGATTTAAAAGGCTTTCCAGTATATAGGTTGCCGGCCTAATGTACTAATCCCCCTTCTTTTAGGACCTGCATTTTCGGTAGGGGTTTGTTCTCTTAGCCGATAGTTTCAGTTTTTAGGCGCCAGAAACTCGCCTTTCACCCTTTCTCGTCTACTACATAACGCACATCCAGTGGTTGCGACGTGAACATGAGAATAGCATTTGCTGGCGGAGCTGAGCGTTTCTTAGAGTTTTGTTACGATTGAGCATCGGCTACCCATCTCACCTCCAAGACCCTTTACCAGCCTTAAAGCTTCATTCACAATACCTAAATTAGTAATTAGAATTAGCACTTATAATTACACTTAGAATATCTTCGAGAACTTGCATTCGCATTGTTAAAATTAATTTAGCAATTAGTCAATATTTAACTGCGCCCTCTATGAGCCATTCATAGAAAGCAGCTTCAGTTTTCTTATGTAACGACATGAAATTCGTGAAAAATATAACGCGTATGTGACTCCTATAACGTCAAAATTCTAAACAAATGTAAAACACTCGAAAATTACTTTTTTTTAAACACTTGAGCGCTTCCGAATTTTAAAGGTTATAAACGACTAAACGAGCGACGCATGCGACATCGCGCCATGGAAACAAGAAAGCAAGAAATTACAAAAATGTGCGTGTCAGAAATTTCAATTAGTACGTAAATTAACAAAAAAGCTTGGACCTTGCAAGCTTTTACGTTAAGTACTAAGTATAATTACTAATTGGTTTGATTCTGAATGACTACATTGTTATGAAAGCTTACAAGGTTCTGCGGCTAAATGTAATTACTAATTCTAATTCTAATTTAAGTATTGCGAATGAAGCTTTAACCATTTTAAAACTATCATAAGTTTAATTAGAATTACATTAATGAAATCTAAACTAGGCCTATTAATAAAACATACAATAGTATAAATAAAAATTATAACAACCTTATATTAGGAAAAAATTCTTTCGACGTCGCACAAAAGCAATTGGAACCAACTTTAAATTATTCAAGTCTGTAATACTTAAGTGATCGATACTAGAATCTATAGCAGTTTACTTTCAAGCTACAAAATTGGAAATTGCTTGAAATATAAATTCCTTTTTTATTTATAGCGTCTAGAGTTTCCTATATGCTCTGTGCTTCTGTAGGACCAAACCCATTCAAAATTCTTTTAATCATTTCAAAAGTTTGTGCTTAATACACTGCAGCCCCCATCCAGGTACGCCATGGTGTAAGAATAAGCAGAGGTATATATCTGTGTCTGCAATATCCCTGAACTTGACTGACCGGGAAGGGGCTTTTAGAAAAACTTTTTTTTACTGAGGAGATTAACGTGTTCACATTGGGATATAGAGAGCGAATCAATTAAGGTACTCGACGTAAGCCATGCGTATCATTTTAGGATACAATACTGGCAATCCAATCATAACTTTCTGCATTTAAAGTGCTGAATCGGTACAAACTAATAGAGCACGTGAATGCTAGATTCCTTCTGTCCACTAAAACTTCCATTGTCAATAAACATGATTTGTCTTTCTCCTCTTCACTTTCTAAAATTCCAAAAGTAAAGTTTGCAATATATCTTTGCTCTACATCCGTTGTTTCATCTAAAGAGACACAAATATTTTTATTTTTTAGTTATTTCCTTAATTCCTCTAGTATAGTTTGATATAGTAGCACTATGTGATTTGTCTGGAATATTTTGCTTTGTGTGTCTTTCCAAAAACTTTACGAAAGTCTCATTTTTTTTAATATCACTATGTCCAGAAAGTAAGTTCATTTTTACTGGTAAAATAAAACAAATGTATATTAGGAAAAATAATTTATTGCAAAAGAATCTGTAGACTTAAAACTATTAGTCAACACAGCCACCACTATTTTGTAAGCATTTATCGTAGCGTGGCACTAATTTTTGTATTCCTTCGTCATAAAACGTTGACGCCTGTGACTGTAATCAAGTTGCAACATGTTCTTTAATCTCATCGTCGTCATTGAATTTCTTGTCAGCGAGGTTTGATTTTAGGCTTAAAAACAGGAAGAAGTCACTGGGAGCAAGGTCCGGACTATACGGTGGGTGGTCAAATTGTTCCCATCCAAATTGAGTCAAAAGTTGCTGTGTAAGGTTTGCAGTGTGGGGGCGAGCATTGTCATGAATCAACAAAATGCCGCTAGTGAGCTTTCCACGGCGCTTATTCTGAATTGCACGACGCAGTTTCCTTAGCGTATCACAGTAAGCAATAGCGGTAATTGTTTCGCCCCGTGGTAGAAAGTCCACTAAAAGAACACCACATCTGTCCCAAAACACTGTGCACATCATTTTCCGGGATGTCAAATTCGGCTTCGATGTTGTCTTTGCTGGTGACGATGTGTGCCTCCATTCCATCGATTGCCGTATTGTCTCATGTGTCTCATAGGCTACCCAAGTCTCGTCCCCAGTCACTATACTGTTAAGGAAATGGTCCCCGTCATTGTGATAACGAGTCAAAAATTCAAGAGCAGCACCTAGGCGTTTTTTCTTGTGATCCTCGGTAAGAGTTTTCGGTACCAAGCGTGCGCAAAGCTTTTGATATCCCAGTTTGTCATGAACAATTTCATGAAGAAGGAATCGTGAAATTAGGGGAAATTCTATAGAAAGAAGAGAAATCGTAAACTTACGGTTTCCTCTAATTTTTTCATATTCATCATTAACCAATGATGGACGTCCACTTCTCCCTTCATCGTGCACGTTTACACGGCCATTGTTGAATTTTTTTACCCATCTCACAACCATAGAATAACTCATTACATTCTGTCCATACACCTCAGAGAGCTGTTGATGAATGTCCACTGGTTTCAAATTTTTCGCATTGAGAAACCGAATCACTGATCTAATCTCGCAATCGGCGGAATTTTAAATTACCTTTGCCATTATAAACAAGCACTGTGACACGATAACAGCAGATAACTAACTCAAAATGGCGTCAATCGCTTAGTAACGATACAAGGTCATTGCCGCGCATGCGCGGAACTGCGATCGCATCGCTGCAACGGCGGGAAATAGAAAATGAATTTACTTTCTGGACATAGTTATATTTCGAAAATTCATAAAATTCTATTGGTTTAGGTCCCGGCTTTGATACAGCAGCCACTAATAATTGTTGTTTCTTGTTCTGGCTTTTTCTGTTCTTATTACTTTGATGTTTTACGGTCTGCAGGTGTTGAGTTACTTGAAGCTTTTTTGTTGTTGTGAGCGGAAGTTTGCGAAATAAAAACTTCCATCCGTTGTAAAATCACTGAATTCTTTCACATACTGATTTAATGCAAAAGTTACACTCTTCTTTTCTTTTGGCATTGTTTACTCGTATGTGTGTTCTTTACTGTATAAACTAACTTTCAAAAAGGTAAATTATGAGAACTATAGGCGAATATGTTATTTGTCAGGTAGAATTTCTTGTTGGGTTTATTACCTCTTTCTTAAAAATCCATCGATAGTCTGTTGTGATATATAATTCGTTCGTTATTTAGTTAAGAAGATTAAAGAACTCCAAGAATTGAACTTAAGGAGGGCAATTTCCGACTTAAAGCTATGACTAAATTATTTGTCATCTGAATGTTTTGTTATTTCTAAAACTTTACCTTGGGAACATTTCTTAAAATTACTGATTTTATAATTTTTCTTTTTAAATGGGGAAATGTATTGTTGAAACTACATGGAGCGATGTATTATAAGCTCTGCTATAAATAAAACAAGAATTAACATGGACCTGGTCTACCTGAACATTTTAAGTTATTGATTTATGGCTTTAATCTTAAACGGACAAGTTTTTACTTTACTAAAGTAAAGAAATTGTAGGATTCTTAAAAACATTTATTGTTTGTGGAGAAAACGTAATTATATGATTCTAGTAAGAGCACAAGAGAAGTTTTTTTTAAATCATTTTATTCAACCCCCATTTATGTAAAATAATATTAAAACTATAGTTCTAAGCAATTGGAGAAATCTAAACAGATTAAAATGAAAGAAACTTAAACAGAATAAATGAAACATTAATCAACAATTCATTCTAGATTAAGGAATTATAGGTATGCCCTTGTGCAAGACATGGTATGCACTTTTGAATTTTCAATTGTTAATATCAATCTTTGCTTAGTCACTTATTATTACATCTTTTAAACCGCAAATAATTATTTTCTGTAACATAAAATCGTTACTAGTTTATGACCTTTTCATAAAATGCACTTGTACAGGATACAAGATATTTCTTTAAGTATCATATTGATATTCTTACATCATGCAACAGTTATTGTAAAATTATTACACGGAAATCTAAACCCAATTTACATTAATAATAATAATAATACAATTAAATTACATCAATTCTCAGTAGCGCACCTTGATGATTTGCATATTATCTTAATCAAATGTACTCCATAAAATTCCTAATTTGTTAAAATACTAAATTCAAATTATTTATCTTATTATTATTATTTATCAAACTAGTACATACCGTGTAAGAAGATTATTGCTCTTTATTGCTTGCCTTTATAACAGATACGCCTCTGACGATAATATTATAGTGCAATGCACGCATCTACAATTTACCACATAACATAATCTCTCGGATTATTACTGATCCTTTTATTAAGTTGTTACACTTTACTGAAATGGTGCATTACCGAGACAAGCCCTTATTATTTCACGCAATTCAATTATTTGTATATACATATCTATTAGACTGTCAATTATTATTTTAAAAAATATTCAGTAACAAAAGAAATGAAAGTAAAACAAAACTTGAAAAGTTTTCCGGCGCGAAAGAATTTCGTTTTGTGTACTACATCTAGTGTGTCCAGTTGAATGGTCAATTTAGTGTGACCATCGCCATCTGGCCATCGGTGGCTAAACCACGAAAGCTTGTGAATGGAATTTTTCGCATTTTTGTGTCCACAACTGCTGCTAATCCGACAATGAAATCAAGACTGTACACACATACACGCTCAAATATAATCGAATTATCCGCGATTACGATGATTAATTCCTTTTTTCTTCTCTCTTTTCAAAAATTACTTTCTAAAAATACGTTTTTGATCTCATTAATTTAAATACCATATAGTAACATTATTTTTCAATTTGCCATTGCCATATGCTTTTTATATTTAGATTTTTACTCTTTTCTTTTTTTTAATTTGTTGATCTACATGCACGGCTCCATAAACGATTTATCTGACTTCAGCTATCTATTTTAATAATTATACAGCATGTTAAACAACGTGAGGTTTATTACTTTTTTGTGGCCACGATTGTTGTGTATAGTTCGTTCACTCACTTGTGTGCCCGTCACCTTTGACTTTGAGCGCGTGCCTGTACAATTAAATTCATAAATTAAGGGAAAAAAGCGCTTCCTTAGAGTAAATCCGGTTTTTTCTCTTTCTTTCTTTTTTAAAACTTTGTTTATATCGTTTTATTTCTAAGATTTAATATTCCCATCAAACGACATTCCTTGCTTGTACATTATAACTTTTAAAGAGTTTTTTGTTTTCGGTTTTATTACCGAGGTATTGTGTGTCTTGCATTTCATTTGTGTATATTTTTTTAAGCTTCGAGGTTAGAGTTCAGAAAGAAAACAATTATGGGTACATATTGTTTTATTTGAATCAACAATTATCCGTTCATAAACGTGAAGTCTGATTGTATTTTATTGTTTGTTAAATTTGAAACAAGAAATACTCTCTTAAATTTGATTGAGTCATTAGAAATATCTATTTGTTTGGTTTAAGATTTATTTTGCGATTATGATAATAAAGAAGAAATTAACATTAACGTGCTAGGAGTTTTCTTTACATAACAATAAATCGTTAAAATACATGAAAATTATATTCAGATTAATGCAAACTTATTATTACTTCTATTAGGCATACATTATAATTAATCTCCGCGACTATTACATAACAATAGTTATGTGGTATCAAATTACATCTTTGTATAACTATAGAAAAATTGAAATAACGCACCTTAAATCTTCGAAATAAATTTGCCAAGATTTATTGATCTTTAGTATTTTTATTCATCACATCAATAGCAGTTTTAAGCGTCAAATTCTAAGTGATCGTTCAGAAGTAGTAAACACGTCTTCCCAAAAACTTTTCTTCAATTCTGAAGAATTGAATTTTCTCTGTATGTTGATCGAGCTTGACAACTTGACGTCAATGTTTTTTTTATCAACTAACATAACTCTTTGAAGAACTCGGCAGCAACCAATACCTCTAATAGACAAGCTATGACCCGCATGGTTCAGATTAATATACAGTCGTGTGTAGGAAAAACCGGAACAATTTCATTATCAATAGTCCAGAAATCTGCTTAACTTGATAACAAAGTTGTCGCAGTTCTTCCTGCACACGACTATAAGTTACATCTCTGTAGGGTGGCTTTGACTGCCCTCATTGTATTTATGACCAAAGTCGCTATAGACATTGCTTTAGTCCAAGAACACAGGACTTACAAAGGCAAAATTTGTGGGAACGTATTTAAAGTTAACCCAAGAACATATGTGATAACAAGTACAGCAGTTTGAAACTTCTCCTGTAATATTGAATCAAACTTTCTTTTGTAAAAGGCTTCCAAACTCCTCTACGAGCAATCTTCCCGCTCAGAATCTGGGTATTTGGTGAAATTTTCGGGCCTTTTTCTAATCACCGTACATCCATCCTACGTCTCTAGGACTCATCTGAGTGAAATTTAACGTTATGATTTAGGTACAGTAGGGGAGAAAAGACTTATAGTAACTTTACAAATTTTTTTGAACTATTGCAAAACTAATTGAATGAATATAATGACACAAAGGATTATTATGTATTTAAAAATCTAAGAATGCAATAAGCTGATTGTACAGTACCACAATAATTATTTACAGGTACAGTTTTAGAACTCTACACCGAAACAAACACGGTTGAAGTAGAAATCTTCAATGTTACCTAAAAAGCTAAAGATAGGAAGACATGTAACTGGAAACTCACTCACTCAGTATAACAAAGCTAAACGAAAACGGATACGCTATAACACTGAAGTCACTGCTTCGAATTCAATTTCTAATGTCAAAAGTGCTTGACGCAGAAGAGATCGAGACAAAGCTGATGAAGAATTTCCATTCCATCGAGAATCAATGATAATCTGACAAGTTTCTTTCATTTAAATCTCCACGGAAGAATGATAGATCTATTAATAGCCTCCAGGATATGTAGTTTGCTTAGAGACAAATTGGCATTAGCATTAAGTGCACGAGCACGAAAAGGAATTAATGAACTCTTTATATCTTTTAAACCTGACTATGCATTTTCTGCCCAAACCAAAGTTTTTCGACCTATTAGACCAGTTGCATTCCCCTGAAAACCTTTAAGAAGACTCGGTGGATAACAATATGTCCCTAATCCTGCGAAATGGCTATTTGCAAAGTTGTGTTCTTGGTATGGAAGCTATCATCAAAATGACCGCACAAAGACTTGCATCCTGTTGTCTGCAGATGGATCGCATCTTCCTAAAAAGTTTTTCAAATGGATGAGTAAACAAGACGGCGGTAGGTTCAGACAACTAAACAATCATTTTTTGTACTGTAAAGACTGTGCAAGATTCTATATACGATTGTATCCTTATGTCAAGCAGACTGAACTAGAAAGGAATAAGAGGGCACAGACAAAAAAAACCTTAGATGTGTCAAAAATATTTTAGAAGCACTTTGAAGAATTCAGGACAGAACCACCTTTAAAAAATAATAATTTGGGAGGATCGAGTTTGATTCTAGAATGACCTTACATAGAGATCAAAAGCGCTGATGTAGATCTCAGACTCATCAACCACAATTGAATCTGTGAAGAGTAGGTTGAGTAGGAAGAATCCTTAACTGCTCACCACAGATTGGCACTTCATAAGCCGTAGAGAAGACGACATCATCAATTAGCAACATCAAAAACCTCTTGGTTAATCTCAAAATGTTGTTTAGATGGCCAAGACGGCCAAGAGGGCTGGTTCTTTAAAGGAAAACGTCTCTTCAGCCTCAACCTAAACTATTAAATGCATCTTTGTTGCATCTGTCAATAGTATCTACTTATATATCATACTTGAACATTTTATTGGAAAATCACCATTTAGAACTTAACTGAGATGCATACGAGGTGCTTTGATAAGTCTGCAAACAAACAAATAATCGTTGTAAAAGCAGACACAAGAAGAAAATAAAATCCCCCATCTACTTTCAGAATTACTCACTAAGAACCGATCAAACGTAAGTACTAAACAGTTTTGAGTAGAAACATTAACAGTCGCCATTGTGTAGTGTCTATAGGCCAAAATTTAATTTTTCAAGGCATAAACAAATTGTCAATTGAAATGTCCATATGAAACCAAATCAAAAACGAAAAAGAACCGCTGTGGTATTTAGAGCTGTCACTTTTGCCCTGTACACTGTTTCACACGTATATCAGAACATTTTTCAGCTTTGTGTTTGGTTATAAGCTCAGTTTCTACCTGCAGTCGCATCGGTTTGCTGTCATTTGACTATGAAGTTTAAAAAAAAAGAGATAGACATTTGCAAGAGTGTTCTCCTCTTGGGCCTCCTTTGTCTTTTAGTAAAAATTTTCCATTGAAAGAGGGACTGTTATTAACTGCACATGATCAAATCAGAATGCTTTCCTGTCATCTTCATCTACAATATTGACCAGCAAGTTACAGACATCAATCCTCATAATTATTTTGATAATCTCACATTTTTTTTCGTATTTTAGAGAACCATCATTGCAAGATAAGGCACTAAACAATACCAATATTACCGTTACTAGATTTGTTCTTCACTTTCTCTTTTAGCATTGCTCGGTATCTCAAGCTCTAAATATAAAATTTGGCTACGTACAGAATGGCAGATGAAAGCACGTTTTTAGACATCTTCACGTCTTTCAAGTTCAAGGATAATATTATGTGTGCTGTATCATATCATACCATGACAGAAGTCAATATTTTGATCACGGGTAGAGACGTCTAATATACTTTTATACTACAAAAACTATTTAATATTAAACTAAATTTATTTAGAGTGATCTACACACCTGTAGACAATTTTAAAATTCGTATGGGATTTGAACCCACATTTCTAACACACCGGATCATTGCTCAACCGATTGAGCCAGCGGGATTCTTCCCCAAGTGAATTATTAATAAATTGCATGATAAAGTTTGGGAATTTGCTTACATAATGACAATAGATATCTAGCTCTTCTATTTGATTTTGAAAACACCTAATACAAACCGCCTAAGTACAAAAGAAAGCTTTTTCTTCGACAGGCAAGTATACTAAAAAAAATAATCTTTACAACCAGAACGCAAGACACAATGCTGTATTAAGAACCAAAACTGTAAGTAAATATAAGTCCTTTTGTTTTGGGCAAATGCTTTTCACGTTTTTGGTAATAACTAATGTGATTCCTTTACAAGGTTTCCAATACTTTAACTCTTTAACGCTCTCTAGTAAGGTAGGCGTGTCAGTAGACAGTGATGTCTACATTCGTCGCTCTGTAACTTCTAATAATTTCAGTGCCTCAAATGCATTCAGATTGTTACTCAGCTGCCATCTCTCACATTTTTTTGGAATCAGAGGAGATTTCGCGATACCAGTCGGTCATAAAAAGCGAGAACGCTTTTGGTATCACGGTTATACCAGCGCTCATTCCCGCTTTTGTTTTTTTTATGTTTGCAATTCTTGAAGGTTCTCGTTGTAGATTTTTGATTAGTGAGTGAATTTTTATTTATAAAAAGGTAAGTCTGTAGCGCCTAAGGTAATGTATCATGCATAATGTAAAAGTTGAGAATTGTTACTTACTGGTACAGCTTTTTGCATAAATAATGTCGCAGTACATTCTGTTAATGAATGAACTGATCGAATACACGAAATCTGATTTACCATTAATTATATAAAATTTGTTTCCTAAAAACCCGTAAGACGATTTTGGATAATTAATATGAAATTAGACTTCGTATGTTTAGTTAATTGCTTCATTAAAGAAATGATTTGCGACATTATTTATGCAAAGAACTGTACATAATTTCAATTATTATTCGATGGTTAACGATTTTTTTGTACAGAAACGTTACTTTTTTTGCAATGATTTTACAAACAGTAATTCTGTACACATATATATTCATAGTAATTCAAAATATTTGCTATGAAATTATTTGGCGCTCTCAGATGACTAGTTCCGTACGTAGACAAAACAAAGTCTTTGGATTTAACGGTATTTGCAACTGATAAATTTGCCTGTTCTTACGATAGCTTCTTATAAATTATAACATCCGATAAACTTCAAAATGTAAATCGTTTATTGTTATTATCATCATTACTCAAAGGTAGGATCGGACTAATCTTTTAGTTATAAAGAGAAACCAAAAAAGTAAGAGCAAAAAAGTTTTTTAGTTTACGATAGTGTAAGTTGTTCAAGTATTTTTCACCTTTTACATCTTGTTTACAGAACGTAATAAGAGCGATTTTAATTTTGTTTCCGACATTATTATTATTAAAAGAGAGACATCTCACCGTTGAGACGTTAACTAAGGAGGGGAAGTCATCGATGATTCCGACGCAGGTAATGAGCTTGTCCTTCAAGCACAAGATCCTCTACGGGATCTTCACAATTGGTGTGACCTTCTTCGTTGGGTGTAACAAAGCCAGAGCTGCCAAGAAAAAGCAAACGATTTGATTTTAAAATAGCATCGAATGTCCATAACGATTACGATTTCGATGACTCAGTAAAAGATAAAACTTACGATTCCAGCGAACCAAGGCCTCTAGAAGCTGCATTTCTTGAAAATGGAGACAGCGATGACGAACAACCGGAAGAGTTGAAGGCGATTGCTCAGGATGTTTTTTCCTGGACAGAAACATCAGTGGTACCAACCACATTTATCAATTATGACTTTATACAGGAAATGGGGCCAAGCGTTCAGGTATTTTAATTTTTATTATCTCTTTTATTTTTGAAATTATCGTTAGTTTTACTAAGTTCAATCCGAGAAATCTGTTATTTCTTTTACATCTTTCTCACGGAGAATTTTATTGATTTCATTGTTCAGTAATCCTATGTACATGCCTCACACACACGCCAAACCTTAGCTCTCGCAAAAGAGAAGCTAAAAGTCTCTGTTGGAATACTAATAATCATGGGATTTAACATTTTGCTGCAGTTCACAGGATCTCAACTTTCATAATAGCAGAATTGCGAGCATATTTTCTGTTTTTTAAAGATGCTTTGATTTCTTCACATAAACGATAATTCAAAAATGCCTGCACGTGGAACTGTTGAGTATGACAAACTTTACAAAGTTCGACTCAAGCTAGACTATTTCACTGAAGTGTACAAAGTTTTATTTACCCCCCAGCATAAATTTAATGTTCTTGTAAATGATAGCGTAATTGCTTTCAAAGGCAAGAAAACCTTAAAGCAGTACGTCCCTATGAAGTCTATTAAAAGATGCTTCAAAGTATGCGCTTTGGCTTGTTCTGTAACAGCATATTTGTGCTATTTTGACGTTTACCAGGAAAAGCAGTGTACCAGTACCAATGAGAATACACTAGGCGAACGTGTAGTATTGCAGTTATCAAACACGTTAGCAAATAGTGGGTTCTGTGTGTACTTTGACAACTTCTTCACAATAATACCACTTATACAAAAGTTATCAGACAGAAGTTCGTTTGGTTGTGGGGCGATTTGCCAAACAAGAAAGTATTTCCTAAAACGAATGCTGTTGGAAGACAAAAAGTTGGCTATAAGCCGATCTGACTAGTATGCAGTATGCAATGAGGTGTCTGTTACAAACTGGAAGGATCAAGACACAAAAACTGTAAGTGTGCCGTAATATGCATAATTTCGGCCAACAAGACTTTGATCAAAGCGCATGGCTGCTTGGAAAAACAGGAGACGATGGATGAAGTTTTTCTATTGCTTTCTGGATGCAGCCATTGTTAACGTGTTTATTATTTATAAAGAAACTTTAAAAATAATTATGACACATTTGCAATTTAGAAGTAAGCTTGCCAGTCAGCTAATAAGAGATTTTACAGCAAGATGAAGACCTGGACTACCAATCCAAGGAAGTGGGTTTTTGAATATGATTCATCTTCCCCATAAAACAACGACGCGACGTTAAAAAGAATGCAGCAGACGAGAACTACAAAAAATATTAATACTATAAGAAATTTATTGCTATATCCACATCGTAAATAATCTACAGGCAAAAGAGATTAGCAAGCAATTATTTCAATAGATATTTATGCAATTTAAAGGATTAATGCCCTAATTAAAAAAGTTTTTACCCTTGCAACATCTATAAAATTGTTTTGGAAATTGCAAAATAAGGGTTTTACTAAATTCAAACGCTTGGTAGTCGGCCATTTCAAAATAGTAAGTCAATTGTGTATTCATAATCTCAATTATAGTATCTTCAGGAAACTTTATCTTTATTTTCATGTCCGGGCAAAATATTGAAACAAAATACTTCTTCAATTACCAAGCACCAAGCACTGAACTGAGTTCCAATTGCCAAGCACAGGAATTGAAAGTTTAAAGCACCAATTACCAGTTATTTGGAAATGAAAGCCTCAAGCACCAAACAGAACTTGCTGAGTGCTTGAAGCCTTTACAAGCATTTAAAATATTGAAGAGTGTTTAAATTACGTGTAGAAGTGCTTCCAAAATTCTTGAAAGAATGTTTCAAGTCTGTATGAGATTGCTCAATTTTTAAAATACTGGAAACTGCTTCAAGAACTCGTAAAGTACTTGAAGTACACTGAAAGTGCTTGAAGCGTTTTGAAAGTCCTTCAAGCTCTGTTAAATATTATAGAAATTGCTGAAAGCACCAAGCACGATTACAAATAAATTCACGCACCAAACACCTAGCACTTATTTCAAAAAGCAATTCAAGCACATTGATTTGTCCAGCTCTGGTCCAAACTGACATTTCTGTATCGATTTTGGTTAAATCTTCTTTTCGTAAAACGTAATAATCATAATCCTCTTGAGAATGTTTCGATACAGTTTCTGCTTTTTTCAGAAGAAAAAAGAAGTTTCTAGAAATCTACATAAGTCTTTACATGTAGTGTCATGGAGGAAGAATGAGATTGTACAGCAACTGCCCTTCTTCTTACTAAATTTTAAAATCTAAAATAATCAGAGTTCTGTTGAGCGTTCCTTTGGCATTGTTTTTTTTAACTTCCTCCGATAAAAGCTCTGTAAAGGACATTGCTGCTCTACAGCAAAGTTAACATCAGAAAGTCAAAACCTTTGAATGACTTCCCTTAGATTTACAGGATCTTGAGTGAGTGTGCTTTGCAGAATCTAACTAATCGGACTCAATCTTGTACTGCATTATAGTTTTATTTGTAATCATCTTCGTGGTTGATTCCTCTCTCCAGGAAATTGCAATACGAACTTGATTTTTCTTCAGTCATTGTGGAAAGTGTTTTGGTATAATCCAGATAATGTCAGCCCATGTAGTTATTACATAGATAGAGCGTAAATGTTAGCAGAGACAAAAAAGGAAGGTAAGAAACGGCACAGCTAATCTTTTGGTGATGTGTTAACGTTTTAGTAGTAAAGGGTGTGACCAAGACAGTGCCTTTATCAGTACGATACACATTCTCTAAGAACTATTCCCTTAAGTGTTAAGGTTTTCTGCTTTTTCTATCTTCTGATAGTAGAAGCTCTACCTGTAACACACCAAAGAAGAGAGTAAATGGGTAGCTAACGATAAGCTAGCAGGATTGATTTCAGTCTTATCAAATTTAAGGGAACTTTTAGCCAAAACTTCTGAATTAAAATAAAATGTTATAATTATGTCTAACGATTGATATATTCAACTCGACCACCATCGGTTTTCAGCGTCCACTTCCTGATCGCAAAGTTCTATGCTGAATCAGAAGCTACAAAGTCAACAAATGTTTGCAGATTTTGTCCTTCTTATGAAATGCTATAAATCTCCAATTATTCAACTGAAGAAATTTGAAATTAAACGGCAATCTTTGAAGGCTGCAGATTTTTTTTGTCACAAGACTTAGGAATCTTAAGTTTGTTAAGACGATTTTGAGTTTTTGTTTCACTTTTTATCGTTGAGCTCCAAAACTTAGATTTCAACTTGGCAGGTCTCTGGAAAACAATTTCAGATCCGGCGTGACTAAATAGCGAAGCAAAAAGTCAAGAAAGAAAATAACAAAATCATTTACTAAAGACAGTAGTGTTCGCTTCTATAGTAATAGACTGAAACTAATTTGAGTCTTCTAGAGACAAAATCCTCATCAGATTTGGTTTCTCACGATACGAAATTCCAAAGAACAACTGTACTAAGTTCTTTTTAACCTTCCTACGGTTTCTGTCTGTGTTTACCAGTAAACTGCTTCCATTGAGAAATGAAAAACAGTTAGTGATATCCTACACTTTGAATTTTTTTTTAAATAGAGACGAAAGTATTTTTTGCAAATAAAGGTGAACTAAGAGGTCCTAGATAAAAAATCCAAATTTACTTCAGAATTCTTTCAGAAATGATAGCAGTTATACTTTTAAAACATCATTGCAGTTGCAAATTCAGAAAAGATGTATGCTACGTTCAGGACCAATTGTATTATACACAATATTTACGGAAGCAAATGTTTATAGGAAAACATTAAATCATAAAAGTTTAATATCTTTATCAGTAAACAGTATCGATATTGGAATGCATATAAAATTCTTTAGAAATTAAACTCAATCCGGATCCTGTTATTCCTAGTATATAAAGCTATGCATAATTTTCGTTTAATTTAGTTTTGAATAAATCTTTCCACAGGTTATTTTCAGTAATTATTTAGAGGTTTAAAACAATTTTAAAACAGGAAAAAGTGTCTTGAGCATTAGAAAATTTCTAAATTAAAAATTGCGCCTACAAAGAGCTTTTATAGGTAATAAAATTTCATGATGTCCAAATTGACGAAATACTAGTAATGTACAATTTACAAAAGAGCCGACGTTTACACATCTTTTTGTGAAATTTATCTTTGAAATATTTCTCGGTCTGAAGTAACGAAGCGAAAACTATTGAGAATTCTTAATGGCGTTTCCGTTCATAAACGACTGCATTTCTGCATGTTACATGCACATCACGACAGTTTCACTTTCAATTGCGTTTTTCTATCTGTATCAATATTAATGTATAAAGTTGGCACGTTTGGTGATGTTACTAACAACAGTCGTTAGCTAACAATCGCACGACCAAAAAATCCAGAACCTCCCTTGTGAATTAAAGTAATTTCAAATTCGATTCCGTCGCTAGAGGGACAGATAGATGAGTGGTCCATTGGAACAATTCGTTTGCGAGTTTATCTGGCGTCCGAAGGAAGCACAATTTATCTGTGCTGCCACACAACAACCTTAGCTCGGCTTAGCTATTCAAATCTCGCTTCGATTGCAGTCGAGCAAAGTATTTCTCTCCCTGCAAAGCTCATAAGACGTGTCCAAATCGACCATCCCACGCCTGGACCATTTAGTCATATATATAGACGTATAGCTATTCCAATTGTAAAATCTAAATTCTACTTTGCATTCCCTTCTACCACACTTTGATTGCACACGGCATAAAATAGTAAAGCCTCATCGTCCTTCTTTGCAACCGATGGCCTTTCACACCATTTACGTCATTATGTTCTTCGGTATAAAAAAATATTCCGGCTCTTGAAAAAATTTTATATTCAAAATTGATAGAAAGTTATTTGCGTTCTTCCTAATACAAAAATTGATTAGACTTGGGGAAAATGTCGTTGTAAATTTAAACAGACAAGATTTGCTTCACCGGTCGCCACAACATTTCGAGATGTAATTAGGATCGCGTACGTGTTCCAATTCACAAAGTGAAGGGGGTGTTAGATTTGATGGTGGTAATGTGCATCACGAGGGAAATTAACCCGCTAACTAAGCTCATCCAACCAGCCAACGTAACATTATGAATATGAACGTCGACTCGATATGCAACGAGAAATATTCCATCTAATAGTACTTGAACACGAAGTTGATTATTATTTGCGACTCTGATTTGTCGATAAAAGCTATTCATGTACGTAGAGAATGATTTAGAAATATTTCAATCTGATTGACAACTCTATTAGTTTTTTTCATTTCTTTTTTCTAAATTGAATTTACTAAAATTGTTTCATTACGTTATTATTAAATACAGGTCGGATTTTATATGAGACAATGAGAAAGAATATCGAAGATATTTTCAAATGTAGATGACTTAATTTCATTAGGTTTGTGCTAAAAACCTAACCCTCTAGACAATTTGCTTGTTAAAATTGCAATTATTGAGATGCCTAACTTATCTACAATTTTTCAAGTTGAAAGTTCTAGAAGAAAAATCTAGAAAGCAACTAATATGCCTTTATGTTACCTATACCGTCTGCATTGCAACCTTTTCTATGTTGGCCAATTAAAAATCGAATCATCAGTGACATACGAGGGCGGTTCAGTAAGTACCCGTGTTTGACGACAGAAGGCGTTCCCGAGGGAAGTTGGTGTTATCATCGTGTGCTGCCATCTATCAAACGACGGTATAACAAATTGCAGACTGATTGATAGGTTAGTTTGGATTTGACAGCCATTTGAGTAAGACGTGTTTCGTGATTTTAGCTAAGATGGAAAAAGAGCAGTATCGTTCGGTAATTCGCTTTCTGTTTTTGGATGGGAAAAAATGCGAGGAGATAAAAGCAAAGTTGGATGCTGTTTATGGGGACACTTCGCCATCTATGACCACAGTTAGATATTGGTTCAACGAATTTAAACGTGGGCGAACATCCGTTTTTGATGAGGAGCGACCAGGACGCCCGGCAGACGTGGTTACCGAGAAAATCATTCAAAAAGTCCACGGCATGATTCTCGCTGATCGACGAACGAAACTGCGTGAAGTAGCAGAGGCCGTAGGTGCGTCGACCGGAATGGTAATTAATATTTTACATGATAAGTTGGCGATGAAAAAATTGTCGGCGCGATGGGTGCCGCGATTGCTAACGGTGGACAACAAGCGGATGCGGCTGTTAACTTCGAAGCAGTGTTTGGAGCAATTTAAGCGAAATCCGAAGGAGTTTTTGCGTCGAGTTGTCACCGTTGATGAAACCTGGATTCATCATTACACCCCAGAAACTAAGCAACAATCAAAACAATGGATTTCTCCCGGTGAATCTGCTCCAAAGAAGGCGAAGATGATTCCATCGGCCGGAAAGGTCATGTCGATGATTTTTTGGGATGCGAACGGCGTCATCCTTATGGATTTTTTAGAAAAAGGAAGAACGATCACTGGACAATACTACAGTGAGTTATTAGACAGCTTCGACAAAAAATTGAAGGAGACACGGCCGCATTTGGCGAAAAAGGAGGTGCTGTTTCACCACGATAACGCACCAGCACATTCATCCGAAGTTGTCGCCGCCAAACAGCATGAATTGCGTTATGAATTGCTGCCGCACCCCACGTATTCACCCGATCTGGCTCCCTGCGACTTTTTCTTGTTTCCTAACATGAAGAAATGGCTCGCGGGAAAAAAATTTAGCTCAAACGAGGAAGTTATCGCCGAGATAGAGGCGTATTTTGGAGAGTTCGACAAATCCTATTTTTTGGAGGGGTTAGAAAAATGGCAGGAACGTTGGGAGAAGTGTATATTTCTAAAAGGAGACTATGTTGAAAAATAAAAAAATATTTTTGAAAAAAATTGTGTCTTCATTTCTAACACGGGTATTTATTGAACCGCCCTCGTAAGCGTAAAGATTTGTCTTTTGCATGATAAGATTTTTGCGACTCTAAAACTTTTAGTTAAGTACGTTTATGATAACAGTCACTCTAAGTTTCTGATTAACTCTAAACTGCAAACATATAAGGGTAATGGGCGCAGCAAACAGGAAAGAGAACGTAAAAGAAAAGAGTAGAAGGCAGTTGTTAGAAAATCCAAAGCTCATAAGGGGTTGGTTCTAGATTTACTCTTCACGTGCTTTTCTAATTTTTATGCTTGATATAGAGCTCTTTCTAATTTCTTCATACTAGTTTCCTGCAAGGTTTTTTTGTCTACCATCCATCCTTCTTGGTTCTCTGGAGGTCCTAAATCCTTTCCTTTCTCTTGGGAATTTGTACGAGGAATAAATCCACTCGAACTTGTGTTGTTGTTGTTTTTGTTGCTAATTAATTATATCTGTTTTTAATCTTTTCTTTTACCTTCTTTCATTGTTTTAATCACGTTCCGAAGTTTCCTGTTTCTGATCTTGTAGTTCTCATCGATATTTTTTCCGAAATGTTAATTCCTTCCAGGCTATTCTCTCTCTTTTTACCTTTCTTTGTATTTCCTTATTCTGCCACTGAGTTTTTCTTCTTTTTAAGTCGAATGTGTCGATGGTTTACTAATTGATTTGTTAACTAAATGATTTACTTTTAGAAAACAAAATTTATAATGAAATTAAAATAATATAATAAAGAACTGCTAAAATCAAAAGCTTAAGTTTTAGATTTAGGCTCAAATTGGCTCTCTAGGATACTTAGTTGCAGCAGCATAAAATTTTAAAATGTATAGTAAGAGTCAAAATCAACATGCAAACAAAATTCTTCTTTCCTGAACCTTTGGGTCTTTTTAATTTTCAGAATTTTACTTAATAGTGATTAAGAATCATAGCAGTATTTTGCCTTATTTATCTCTGCCGTTAAAAATCTGTCCTGATGTTTGCTGTTTTTGTTTCTTAGTTCTTTGGTCTACATTTTATAGCACTTTTTATCTCCGCTACAAACGTATGTCTTTCATCAAAAGTTTGATACCCGAATGAATTTCCAATTAAAGCTTATTGATAAAGCATCTTTTGTCCATTTTGGTTCATTTCCATTTATTTTTGATATTTTCATGCTACTTATCTAAAGCCTCTGTTTTGTTTATTTCCAACTCTTTCGTTCCAGTCTTCATAATTATTGGTACCCTCTCCTTTCTATCGAGTGTTTTTGCAATTTTCTATAGAGTTTCGCAACGCTTCCTTCTTCTGTTTCTTTTATATCAGCGCTCATTTTCACGAATGTAATTTCTTTTCTTAAGTATGCAACTCTATCATCATGATTATCGAAATTATCGCTTCAAATTTTGTTACATAGCTGTCTGCTTCCCTATCTCCACCAAGTAAAGCCAATTCTTATCTTTCTTCTGTTTTTTTGCCATCTTCCGCTTTTATGCTGTTTTCACTTTGTCTGATTAAATCTTCACCCTTTTCTTCACCGCTGACTTAATTTAGGATTATGGATTTCTACATGTGCTACTGTTTTTGATTTGTTGTCTTTGTTATCTTCCTTGCTTCTTCGGTAAAACTTGCTGTTTTGAAAGGTATTTTGTTAACCGTTTTTTATTATTATTTAAAAGGTAATGAGTGTAGATTATTTAGGATTATTTAGGACCGGAATTTCCGTGACCGACCTGGTCCGACTCTGTAGTTTTTTGATCGGCTCGGAAAGTCCGAAAAGTCCGAACAGCCCGAAAAGTCACATAGGCCCGAACGGCCCGACAAACCCATCAGCCCGAACGGCCAGGCAGACTCCAACGGCTCGACAAACTCGAACGACCCGACATGAGCGAACTTAAATCCAAGCTTTGAGCCTGATCCCGCAAAGACCCGATCATGAAACAATTCCCGTCTACGGTACAGTATAAAAAGTCTCCTCTTCGGTTCTGTGAAAATAATGTTTGTTCGGGTGGGTATGAAAATAACGCATGTCCGAATCGGTACGGCAATCCTCTCTGGTGCTATTCAATACGAAAATAGCCTGTCCGAGCCAGTAGGAAAAGGGTCTCGGTCTGGTACAGTATGAAAATCGTCCCCTTTGAATCATTACAAAATAAGGGCCCGAAAAGCCGAACGAATCCAATAAGCTCGACATGTTCGAAAGGCCCAAAGGACCCGAGTAGCCCGAACAGTCCGAAGGGCCCGAGATGTCCAAACAGTCCAAGCGGCTTGAACAGGCCGACAGGCCCGAACACCCTGTTTGATCAGACGTAGGCCCGGAAAGCCTGATAAATTTTTAAACTGAGGCCCGACCTGACCCAAACCCGAGCTTCAGGCTGGACTGCATAAAGGCCCGACTAAAAAAACCCGGCTCGTGCAAGTCTCTACTATTATTGTAGACGTCGCAAAGTTTTGGAAGCTAATTCTGCTTTCGTCCTCAAGCGTTCACCATGAGAAAGGTAGTGGCTTGCATTAATTTGCTTAGAATCGAACCAGGCATATTAATCTCTGTTCTGATTATTATGCTGGATACTTAAACTACTGAGCTATTGGCTGTAGTTTATATGATCTGTACAGGTTGCATCATTGTAGCTAGATCCGCAGCAAATTGTTGCACAGTAAGTATTTGTTCCGTCTGTTCATGACTGCTTTGTATTTCTTCTCCTAGTATTGGCATTCATACGGGTTTGTTTTCTAGACTAGCCTGACTTATTGGTTGTTCTCTCAGCGCTATATACGTATGTATCCTTTTATTCTATTATTTATTTTATTCTATTTTATTCTATTTGTAGTCTTCTAGTAGGTAGTTCTTATCGTACACGTGTTCCGCGATTTTCAATTTGAAGACATAGTTCTTCGTCTGCTGATCTTCATTGCTGGGTTTGGTTTTAGTGGCGGATTTGAACGCAGTGCGTATGTTGTACTTTTTCTAATTTTCCGGAGGTGGCCGAAGATGCTTGGTCTGATGACAATTGTGCGTTGTCTTCCAGCTGTATCATCTTTGTTTTCTTTTACCTTTCAAGTGTTAGTTTGTCTCAGATGTTAGGTTAGTCGAAGTTAGTAATCGGGGTATTCATGCTCTTTCCTTCTTCAAGTCTTCTTTAAAGCCCTCTGTTATATAAGCATCTTCACACTCCTGTGATGGTTGCAGTCATAGTGCATAGTTCTGTATTCGTTTGTTGTCAACCTAACTCCGTCCTTTTTAAGCAAGACGTCCCGGAACGGTAGTTGTTGATTAAATTCCACTTCCATTGTAAATTTAATTCAAGGACTGTGACTATTGAGCGATTCCAGGTTTTTGTCATGTTTTTCAACCCCATGTACCCATATCAAAAAGGTGTCATCGGCATACCTTAGCTACAATTTCGGTTTCGCTAGAGATTGAAATACTATTTCCTGCTCAAACTTCTCCATGATTGGAGAGAATGGTAAACCCATTCCCATATTAAACTCCTGTTGGTAGAATTTGCTACCTATCTTTAACTTTGTTCGTAATTCCAGCCTGTGGTCATTTTCAGCCTTCTTCTAACGACGTTTAAATCTTCATCTGTCGAGACGTTTGCGATTAGGTTGACTGTATCAAAACAACCAAGATGTCGTTGGTGTTTAATTTTATTTTTCTAATTGTTTTGATAAAGTGCTCGGTGTTTCTAACTGATGACGAGGTTGTTTCCATCCGTACTATATCTAACAGGAATCTAATTAATTCATGACAAGAAGAGTTCCTCGGGCTTACAATCTGCCTTTAAGAAAAATGTTCTCCTTGTGTTACTCTGGCAGGCCGGTTTACTATTCTTGGTTTTTCTTGGTTTGAGTGCTCCTCCTTGTATTTGAATAACATTTGGTAAAATATTCGTTGTTAGATATATCGACTGCGTAGGATATTTGGGAAGTAATTTGTTTTTGCTTGTCCGCATCTAACAATTTTTGTTGCGTTGCCCGTGCCGGCAGAAATGATCTTAATCGAGCTGTCTTCCTTTGGCGATTTGACTGCTCTCAGCTATCCTTTCGTAAGGTTTTTTGCTTGCCCAATGCAGCTCTCATTCTATATCCGTTCTTTCTCACTACTTCTGGATTTAATTTGCAGGTTGTCTCCTCTACCTTGGCGTCATCGCGTAGTTCAGGTCTCTGTCTGTTTGATCCTTCGGTGTATATTATTCTGTTCCTTGCTAAATATATTTATGATTGCGTTTTTCCTATGAACATTAACTGCTTCTGTTAATTTGTTTTCACGTTTTTTTCAGTTTCTGTTTTTGAACATCCATGTATTCGTCTTTAGTTTCCTGGTAGCTTCTTGATGTAGCTAGGTCTATCCGTACGTAGTCTTCATCCATCACCTTATTTCTGATGTCGTGTCTAAGGTGTTTGCATTTTTGGTTTCTCTGGCTCTACTTGCGATTTTAATGTGTTTCTGAGTTTTCAGGTGTAAACTCTTTAGAATTAGTTTCTTCTTCAGGCATTTGCAAAAAAATTTTGCCCCTTGCTTATGGTATTTTCAAGTCCTCTGAACCATTTGTTAACTTTGTTTCTTTAAATCGTTAACATTATGAATGGGATAATTACCCCGTGAACTACCGTTTGTTTCTTTATTTCACTCTACTTTATGAGATGGAAGAATCTGAAGTGACCGAGTGAAGAGACACCAACAAAGAACGGCTGGTGCAAACCCTTTGTTAAAAACTTACTTACTTACTTAATCCGTTTCTCTTCTACCTCTGGTCGGTCTAGAGGATATCCTTCTCCAGACCAAGGTTAGTCTCCTTACCTGGGACCAGTTTGCACCTCGTTCTCTTTCGCTCTTACTCTTGGATACTCTCCTGCCGGGTGAAACGACGCTTTCCTTGTGTTCTAGACAGTCTTTCAGGTGGCGTACGAGCTACGTGTCCAAACTATCTCAGATTGGCTTTGTTGAGAGTGGTTTTTAGAGGTTTGGTTTGAGGTTAAGACGAATTGTCTGGTTTTTCATTCTGTTTTCCTCTCTACTCTTCGGAGATACCTCATTTCCATTGCTTGAAGACAATTATTCCGATTTAGAGTCAAAGCCTACGACTCGCGACCATAAGTTAGGATAGGATAGTACGTGGACTTATATACTGTTACTATTCTGCTTTTCGAAATCTCTCTCTTCCCTATAAACGTTCGACTTAGCGTTCCATAAAGTCTACAGGCGGTGCCAGTCCTCTCATTTAATTCCTTATCAGTTTTTCCATCTGAACTGATTGTGTATCCTAGGTACCTACTTAAACCTTTCAATCTGTTTTAGCTGCTCTCCTAGGATTGTGATTTGGTGTTGCTTTGGGGATCGACTAATTAAAATCTTATGGGTCTTAGCGGTGTTAAGTGTTAAGCTCATCGACCCAAATTTGTAAATTCTTTTGTAGATCCCTTTCATTACAGGCAATCAATTCTGAGGACAGCATTGCTATGAGAAGCCAATGTCCGAGCTGGCAACGACGCCATCCATCAGCAGTACAAACAAGAGAGTGCTAATAATGTTCCCCTGTCTGACCCTAGTTGTCGTCCGAAATTCTTCTGACTGCAAGTTACCCGTCTTAGTGTAATTTCTGCAGGTTTTGTAGAAACTGTTTACATCCTGCTTCCTCAACACTGCCCATAATTATGTCCATTCTACGCCATCAAAGACTTTAACCAGATCTATATAACATATGTGGGATGTGGACTTGTACCGTATTCTAGTTTCTTTTCCATAATCTGCCTTAGCGTGGAGATCGAGTCTTGAGAACTTTTGCCCGGTCTGAAACCTCCTTATGACATCAGTAGCTAATGTTTTATTTGACTTCTAAGACAAGTTTTAAGTATCCTGGAGTAGATCTTTTCAGGGACACTTAAGAAAGATATTTCACGATGGTTGTTGCATTCCGTGTTGTGTCCCTTTTTGCACAAGGGGATTATGATGGCCACTTGCCAGTCTGCAGGTATTCTGCCATACTTCCATTCTTGGAATAGTCTGCTTTTTCGATGAGCCTGAGCATCTTTGGTGCAATACTATCATGCCCAGCTGCCTTGTCAAGCTTCTTCTTTTCCAAAGCAGCTCTCATCTCTTCTTTAGTGACGCGGTCAGTCGCAAGCTCTTGGTTTTCTATCACTACTTGAGCATCCTCCTTTGTTTTCAGCAAATCCATAAAATATTCTCTTCATCTGTTCATAATATTCTTATCATCAGTCAGTAGGCATTTGTTTTTATCAAAAATGTTGAAGAACATTTTTATAAAAAACTACGAACAATTTTGTGAAATTTTCAGAATTGCTATCATCGATATGCTCTAATTCAAAACCAATTGACTCTTCTTTCAATTTATTGAGTCAAGTCATTGAGTCTGGATACAAATTTAAGTTTAAGTTTAAAAAGAAAGTTAAGAAGTTAGTCAGTAACTGGTGTCCAATACTAAGAAATTGGACGACTTTGCAACAAAGTCTTGTAATCAACTTTTTCTGGTTTGTGGACAAATTGGGTATTTGTACTCAATTGTACTCAAAGGAAACATGTCGCGAGCCAAGTTGCATACTTTATAAAAGTAAGACGTATCAAACCCAAACGTTTCAGGAAAAACAATGAATTACAAAAAATTCATTGTACTATAATAGCAACCAATGCCATTTCTCTTTGACGATGATAACTCGAGATTGAACTAGTACATAGTTAATTCGCAAACTAACCGTTCCATGCTGCATTTTTGTGTTACAGAAAGAAATTAAGGTAAAGTTTTTTTATAATAAAAAACAAAAATGTGTGTAATAAATTGCAATCAATTTCCGATGTCGACGCTTTGATTGGTTGGGATGTAATCAGCATTACGAGCCTTGCCCTGAGATCCAGTGTCCAGTTCAGACAAAAACATTGGAAATGAGACGATTGGACAATTCGAAGAAATCGCTACAAACTTTGAGTGATACTCACAAGGTTCCAGTGGAAATCTGACCTAGAAGATTAGCACATGCTGAGAGCATGCAAAGAGATCGATTCAACAAAGTAAGGGGTCAAGGTAAAAGCTTTTCTACTGAGATCAAGTTATAGTTGAATACTACGCAATTATCTTGAAATTCAATTGGAAAGAATAAAAATTGTCTTTGAACTAGGAAAGTACTGATTTGAGTTTGTAGAACAATTTTGTTTCTTATAGCCAAATTTCACATTAGTTCGAGTGCATACATGTAATATGTAATACTATGTCAAACGCATAAAAATCCGATTTTTCAAATTAATAAATCATTTAGAGAAAATAGGTATAATCTCAAATATATACCTTTTTTGTGGATCACGAGAATTTGATTAAAGTTTCCGGGACAAGTGACATGTTTAATAAATCAGATGTGACATTCATCAGCATCAGAATTCGCAATTAAAATAGTCTCATGCTGGTGTAATTGCGAATGAATACAGAGAATGCCGCTAATTGTCACTCCGGGGGCCGGTTCATTACGGATCCGGGCAATCTGCATAACTCCGGCAATTACGACCAGTTTTATACCGAAATAAAAAACGCAATTTTAAACTGTCCCCAATACTACTGCTCATTATTTATTTAACTTTTCAATACCGGTAATAACACTTTTTTAAATTTTTTGCTAAAGGAAGAAATTCAAAAAGAAAATTTTAAATTTCAAATTCCAATTTATCTAACTGCTTATGTACGTTACGTAGTCCTTTGCATATTGACTAAGCCTACACTCTTATTTCAAAGGTTAGCTTATCGCTTTAGAATCTTGGCCAATATATTGCTTTAAAATCGAACTATAAATCTCACCCACTTTTCTGGAAACGGTTCGCTCACTACGAAGTTAAACCTAAAGAGAACGTTAATTTCATATTGATTTTCTTTATTGGGTCATAAATTTTTTTTATTCAGATTTTAATTTTGATTTCATATACCATTTATTATCCGGAAAACTCGATTATGAAAATTCATCAGTTTCTTTTGTTTCCAGGCACTTATTATGAGGAATTAAATATCAATTCTAATTACATCAATAGAAATTATAAAATATAAAATTAAATAAATTTTGCGCGTTGTTTTTCGAAACCGTTTTCAGCATATGATGGTCTTATTTTTTCGTATGCAGATAGGTGGGCAATCTAGAGACGATTTCAAAGCGCGAGTCCGTTATCACTCTCACTTCCACTTCAGACGGTGAAGAACCACCGTTTTCCTAAGAGCTTTTCTCTATTTTAAGCTCGAGATTCACAGTCTAAGCTCAAACAGATGCAGATGCGAATTACTATTTAGAGTGTGCAAGGTTTTTCAATCACTTTCAAAAATAAATAGAATTCTTCTTCGCGTTGCGGTATAAGACCGTGCCAGGCTGTTGTTAAACGTTATCTCTTTAGTACTACTATTTCGTTTTGTCGTTATAAACTAGACTAGGGGAATGGCTAAATAAATGTGTTACGTTTTATTAGATAGGTAAGGTATATTGTTTTCTTAATTAAAATTTATTTAAATAAAGATCTAATTGGAATTTCTGTAATGTAATCTTTATAGTTCAGACTTAAGCGTAATGACTAATGAGAAACATTAAAAATTTTCTTTCGAGCTAATTTTCTAAAAAGTCATATTGTTGCAAATTATGCTCTCATAATACTTGTACAATACCAAAGAATCAATTAGAAAAATTCAGATTTAAGATACCAAACGTATTTTTAAACAGCCATGCGATTAATGACCAAATTAAAATTAAGCCTAGCTCATTGAATAAAGTTATTCAAACTTCAAAGATCTACAGAGTAACTCACCTGAAAACAAGAAGAATTAGAATTTATTTTTTGATCTTCTGATTATTATCAAAGTCAGACTAAGATCTTTCTTCACTGGCAATATTTCTAAAGATCAGAAGATGTCCAATTACTAATTAGTTGCAAAATTAAGCTCAAATAATAAAATTAAATTGTGTACATATTACAACTTCTAAAAGACAGTCCCTTGAGAAGAATTATTCAGTACAATACTACTCTTGGAAAACTTTAAATTTTATTTTAATTGACTATTAACTACATCATGGAAGCTCAATCTGACATTCAATATACACTTAGAGACTTAACAGATTTTAGATTCTGTTGTGTCTTCTACAAGTTTGACAAAATTGAAAGTAGCCAGCACATTTAGTGTTTCTGGCATCCACATTTAACTCTGAAAACGTTATTTAATTGTTTTAAAGTTTTTCGTAAAAATCTATACTCAGATGCGCTCAAAAATATATTGAGCTGCATTGATTCTTCTCTGAAACTCATGAAACATGTAGAATGGTGAATGGCCAAATGTCCTACAACTTTGACGAGAACGAGCTAAGAGTTTTCTATTGAATCTAAGGTCGTCCAATCCCGATAATGAAGATGCATCCTCCGGAATTGCATCAGGGTTGAAAGGGTAGATTCCCGTTGCCATGAAGCCTAATTTGATATTTAATAATGCTTTTATTCTTGTGGTTGTCCATGAGTTTTAAAGTTTCTTGGTCTCAGAAGGTCTCAAACGGTTCGCAGACTGATCCTGGTGGGAGATTGTCCTTTTTCTATCAAGGCCTCTCTCAATTTTCTAAAATGATCGCTCACAATAAATCTATTTAGCTTCATTGTCCGCCCAGGGTTCATCATCTGGCTTTTTCTTCGGACCACCTCCGAGTGTCGAGCCAAAATTGCTTTCAGCCAATACCTTCCAGTAGTGTTTTTTGCAAAGGTATTTTTATGTTGTTTTCTTTAAAGTATCTGAAAACGTCCAGCTTGATCACTGTTGAACGTCAGCGGATATCCGACGTCAGCAAGTTGAAAAATTCTTTCAATCAATTGAGATTCTTGTTGCGCATCTAAAACACATTTCCTACCTAATTCAGACTTCACTATTCTGTTTTCAGTCAGGTAGGTACGTAATGTACGCCTTGGTACTTTATGCAAGCGGCTGGCAGCAAAAACTGTTAGCTCACCTGCTCTAACTGGGTTTATTGCCATGTCATGTTTTCCTGACTCCAGTTCCCCCTAGTCTTTTGCATTAAATTAAACAAAAAAAATGAGATACCTAGGGTAGAATAAGGATTGAAGCAAAAAATTTCATGATTTTTTTAAAGTAAACAGCATGCTAGTATTACCGCCATTAGGTGGCCATATTTCTGTGCAGCTAGGTTTCTGAAAACTCTTGTGATTCATACACAAACTATAAATTGTATGAGAAAATACATCGCATATTATTCACCGTTAAAAAACACAACAGAAATAGCAGTACATTGTATTTATTCCATTCAATAACTACAATAAAAAAAGGAAAACTTACCAGATCAAAATAACAACGATCGTCTTGTAAAACAAGCAAGCACACAGAACCTTCCAGAAAGAAACGGGTTTTCAACAAATTCCGTTGTCCGCGCTTTCCTTTTGACATAGTAAAGCCATCTATAGTCAAATCTTAAAACTAACGATAAAAATGGCCGTATTAACCCTCAGGTACCCTATTATCAGAACACTTCAAAAATTCAGCTAAATATTCCTTTACTTCTACAAGGTATAAGGATCAACTAGTAGTATGCGCATTGAGCAAGCTTGATGAAGATGATACTCTGTGTATTATCCTATCAGAATCAGAAATTAACATAATCTGAAAATAATTCAATTAAGTACATCAAACATATTCAGCAACAAATGAATTAATAGTTTGTGCACTGAGCAGGATGAGAGTTGCACACTCTCTATTAATCTAAAAAAATCTTAAAAATGCTAACCATGATACCATGAGTTGGTTTCAGGTAGCGTAAGTTGAAAAAGACATTATATGAAGAAATCCCAACTGAACATAAAAAAAAGTAGAAGATGCGACCTAAATTAACAATCAAGCAGCAATTTGTTTAACTTCCTAGGTTTGGTAACATGGATCACTTTTCTATTTTTGTAAAGAGGATCTTCTCAAATTTTTTCGTTTACAATCATGTAAAATCGATTAAGTTGTCAGTAAAAAGCTTCAACAGAAAGAAAGCAACCCTGCTTGAACTAAAAGAGACCTTATAGCTTCCGAGTCAAGTTACAGAACGGTAGAACGAGTGTAAGTAGTGCAAGTAGGTAAATATCCTGCAGTTCAAAAATCAGAATGATGAGAATGACTTTGATTGAAATTGTGCCGTCCGCATTCGATCGATTCTGAAAGGGAAAGCAAGCGTGGACTGAGTATGAACGCTCATCATAACAGCATAAACTCGATAGTATCAATGTCAAAATATGCACATTTTTCCAGCATTCACTTGTTTAGCAACATGATCTCAGTTAAATAGATATGTAGGTAAGCAGCACTGCTCAACTGACAATTAATTAAAGGAGACACAGAATTTATCAAGGTTAAAACGGGAGGCGTGCATGACAAAAGCTTGACAACCATTGCACTATAAACAATAAACTCCTTGACTCGGCTGACGAGTCACCGCAACTCCGTCTCACGTTTTCTTTTCACTGTTCTGCGCTTAAAGCTGACACGCAATCCTATCTTTCGCGAGATTTCGAAATTCTCCAATAGTTTCCAAATCTGCACATCTGCGCTGCCGCCATCTACCTACCGGGCAGCGTTCCCTTACACATTTTTTTCATTTATATCGAGCCTGCAGATCCGTTTTCAGTCAAGTTTCTTCAAGTTCGTGGACTCGCTTCGAAGGCCCGTGATGAAAGGCAATTTCAATGCCCGAAACATGGCTTTCGGGGAGGGGGCGTCAAATTCAAAAAAACCAACAACTGGCAGACTGCTTGCTCAGGCTTCCGCTGTTTCGGATATCCAACAAACGCTTTACATATCTTATCTGCCTGGATAGCTCCATCATAGACCACATCGTCTTTACTTTGAGACATCCGGCTATTATTGCCGCCCCTATAGCTTCTGATCATCTACCATTTATTATTGACTTCACTTTATTTCAAGTCCAGATTCCCCAGCACGCTCGTTGCACCATTAGAGATTGGAGCAGCGCCCGTTGGAAGAGTTTCAGGTTTACGTAGAAAACAACTTTCCCCAAGATTCTTTCCTAGGCAAAATCGAAACCACTGGCCAGCAGATCATCTCAGTCATCCAAGAAACCGTCCAAGTATCCGTATCCGAGAAGACCATCAATCCCAGGCGGCCCCC
>VTPC01091159.1:0-21551 GCA_011009095.1 Ignelater luminosus
ACTGTCGACTTCTTTCTCTAAGTAACTGTGCTGGGATACCTCGTAATTTACAATAATCTTTCAAAAAACTACATACATACAACCCCATGCTACAATCTTTGATGTGAATGTTTCAAATTCATTTTTTCCACCTAAAGATGGATAAACTTCAGCAATAAAAATATTTCTATGGGCATTTTTTTAATATGGGTTCAAATTCCTAAGGTTGAATATTATAAATGGGGACAGGGCAGGTTGAGTCAATCATATGACGTATGCCTTTCAACATCCAAAATGATTAGGGAGGAAAAAACCAGTGGGTGGATTAAAAACAATTCCTGGAATTCACTGTACAGAATATTTACCAGACTTTTACCCTTTAAACATGAAGCATATTACTCGTCTTAAAATTAACTGCGCAATTTAAATTACGACAAAAATAATCACAAAAGATCTAAGAACCTGACTAATCAAGAGGTAAACCAAATCAATACTTACTATTCGGGATTCATTTTTTTGTACTAAATTGTAATTTCTTGAGATATACACAAAAGTAAGTTTTTATAAATTGTATTAAAACACACGAACACTAAATTGTTGCAATGAATAAGCTAAATTATGTACACAAATACCCAAATTTAGAACAATGGCTACCACAACGTAACTCCCAACTTGCTGTGACTGTGACTGACGTGACGTAATGCAATATTGCCAAGTGGCAGTGCGCACGTAGATTCCTTTCTACATTTATGCGGGAAATTCAAACGAGGAGAATTTTTTAAACATCAACTGCTGATGTAAAACCATTTATAAATTGTAAATAAATAAGAAATATCGAATTATTACAAAGCAGTTCTCGCTTTAATCAGGGGCGTGCGGTGCATTGAATTATTTATAATGCATTGAAATTACTGTTTTTCTTTCTTGTCATTATCGTACTATTATCAAACAATATTATTTCAAATGAATTGTATGAAGTGAGAGAAACAGATGCTTTCCGGTGCTTCCACTGCACTACAAGCACTTAGTTTTGATTATTTTTCTAAGTCATGTAATGAAAAAAAATCAGTTGAAGCAAATTTTTGATTATATTGCAACTTAACATCCTGACGTTAATCTTCTTAAGGTAAAATCTCTTATAACTAATATTATTAATTTTTTAATTAATTATACATAATAATTTTAATGATCTTGGAACTTCATTTTATTAAAAACAAAAGAAAAGTAGAAATTTACATTATAAATACAAATATTTTATTGGACATTAATCATACAAAACTAAAAATAACTCGAGACAATATTTATATCACATTCTTTCCAAAAGATCTTGTGTACTAAGTGCTGCAGGTTGTGACTCATTATCTGAATTGTTTTGCTGTACCTCCATTGGTTCTATTTTTGTCTCATTCATTTCAGTTTTCACCCGTGTCTTTTTTTTGGGACTGTCTAATAATGAACCTATTGTATTTTCATCCTTATTCCTCTTTGTCCGTTTAGCCAAACTAGGCGGTGGTGAAGAGTCTCCCAGAAAATCTAAATCGTCTTTTGATGAAGTATCAACTACATTCTTATGCTCTAAATGTACATTTGATTTTTCTTCATCTGTATTATATCCATCACTTGATTCTGATTCAGAAACACATTCCATTTTTTTTTGACGAACTTCACTCGTTGAAGGAAGTGAATCATCAGCCTTAACTTGAGTTTTTCCTGTCTTAACTTTGTTGTTCGTTTTTCTATTTTGACTTAAAGATCCTGGAGATGACAATAATGTATGAAACTTTGACTTTCCTTCACCCTTGTATTCTTCTAATAATTCTGTTAAGAACTGTATGCGATTTTTCTTTTCATTTAAAACTAGTGTAAATGCACTGTACATTTTGTGATCTGCTCTCTGTTTCATCTCTACAAATTCCTCACACTTCTGTTGATAGAGTACTTTCTCTAAAAATGAGACAACAATAATTACAATAATTAAGTCTATAAGATAAATTCTTACGCCTTTCAGATTCTGATTTCTGTTTCTCTGCAATTTCTAGTTTTTTCAGCATTTCTTTTTGCTTTATCACTAATTCATCAATAATCGTTTCAACTGTTTCTTGATATACTAGCTAAAATATTATATTGTATACAACATACTTAATAACAATAATGTTTGCAATATTATTACTTTTTCTAAATCGGTTAGGAAATATTTAAATCTTAAATTTCCTGTTTTGACTTTGCGATACATTACAAATTGTTTTTTTGTAACATCAAAAGTGATAGAAGAATCATCTTCGCTGTTAAAGTATTCCTTAAGGTTCTTAAAATATAATTCTACATCTAACTCATGTTGTTCGGCCAACATTTTAATTTGTTCTTTTGTTACCTAAATTATAATTATTCTTAATATATTGTGCTTAAAGAAAATAATGAAATAAAAATACACACCAAAGCAAACCATGAATTTGTATTTTCAATTACAAATAACTGAAAATAACCATCATCCCAAACAGTTTTGATTCTAAATACACGAGATTTATTATCATTATGTCCTTTTGTGAAAATTTCATTTGTTACCATGTCGAGAATTTCTAGATTTGTAACAGTTTGTACTAACTACTTTTGACTATTTTTATTATGTTTTTTCCTATCTGCTTTATCCCTACTTTAGCTAAACTAATTTTGTTATGAAAATAAGGTTATGAACTAATGGTCTTTTTTTTTAGGGGAGTATCGTTTAATAGCATTGCCAATTCAGACTGCGAATTCCCGCTATTTCCTACTACATTTGAAATTCTATTTTTAGAGAAAAAAAACGGCCTTGTTTTTTTAACATAATTATTGCACATCAGCAGACATTGGAAGTAACGCGTTACTTGTAATTAATTACATTTTTCAGTAACGCTCAAGGTAACGCGTTACTTTATAAAGATGCAGTAAAGTAATTGTAACTAATTACAAAAAGCGTGTAACGGTAACGACTTCAAGTCGTTACTTTTGCGTTACTCGAATAATCGATTTTCAAATTTAGTTTTGATGATGTTCAGAAAATACATATTTTCATATTTTGTAATTCTAAGAGTTGTACAGTAAGCTTATACAAAGAAAAATTAATTAGAATCACCTTGAATTTTGATGGGTTTTAAAAAATTTTTCTTTATTTTCTTTTTAGAATCAAAGTAACTGACAGTAACGGTAAAGTAACTTAGTTACATATTTGCAGGAACTGTAATGGTAACTAGTTACTTTTTAAAATCAAGTAACTGTAATTGTAACTAATTACATTTTTTGATAAGATAACTGTAACTGTAACTAATTACTTTTTTAAAGTAACTTTCCAATGTCTGCACATCAGTATATAGAAATTTCTGTGTACATAGTTCATATTCAAAGGTACATAGAAATAAATAATTCTGCTTCTCACGGTAGATAGTATCATGTGAAAATAAGAAAATTAACAATAAATTAAATAATCTTGCATTTTCTCACAATCAAGAAAATCCTGTCGAATTTTCCATAAGCAACCCAATTTCCTAAAATTAGGAAATTTCCAATATTATTGCTCAAAGTGGCAAAGCACACAAAGGAAGGAGAGCGTATAGTAATCACCGTAATTACTCTACGCTGGAAAAAAGAGATAGCAGCAACAGAGATAGGGCTGCATTGCCAACCACTTACTTAAGGCACAATCTACTGTGCTTAAGGTGTATATGTTCTGTGACTTACTTTCCTCACAGGTTATCTTACATTCTTACCTAGTCTCTAAGAATACAGGTTGATCCTGAAATAGTTGGTCAAAATCTGGAATTATCTTAAAATTCTTTTATTACAAGAGAAAAAATATTTAAAATGAACAGCTTTTTAAATGAATAACTACCTCTAAATATCTGCTACTGATGGGAATGCCTATAAACAGGGTGTTCAAGAAAATAGCCTTTATTTGTTTTACAGTCATTTCACAATATTTGAGACTAGTCTTGATAAAAGATGCGTTGCATTTCAAAAAGTGACAATTAAGCGACGAACTGAATGAACTTCCTAGTTACTGGAAGTTGATTATATTTGTATTAGATTAATATTAAACAAAGTAACAAACGCATAAATGTTATAGTTTATTATAAAGATATTATTCTACATTTCACGTAAAATTACGCAGCTTGATCATCTCCTTTTGTTGTCCTGGTGTAGATAAACTGTGAATGATGTTGAACCACTTGTTTAATTAAACCTAGAAATAACAAAACAATTGCATTAGCCAAATATATTTTACTGATACAAAAATAATTTCATATCTTATTAATCAGACTCATTAAATCAGTATTAATTTTGCCATCAGAGATAACATCTGGATCTAGGATTGTATCATCATAGAATCGTTTAAATAAAAACAGACCTATTTTAATAAGCTTACCTTTTTGTTGAAGTTCATGAAGTGCCCTTCTTGCAAGAGACCCACGAACCTTCAAACGTTCAGACACTACTGATGGAGTGATCAATTTATATTGGGGTACTTCTTTATACAATTTATCATATGTTGCTTTATCGAACAATACTTGATTGTTCAATTTATCACGTACTTTTCCTTTAGACCACTTCTACAATTTTATTGTTATTAATATTAACGATTAACAAATAAAACCATAACAAAAATTTACCTTCTTCTTGGCTTTGCCTCCTCCAGACCCTTCCTTCTTTTTCTGGGTTTTTTGGGGCTGTTTCGCCGACGATTTCGAATCCTTCTTGGGAGGCTAAAACACACGGTTAATTATAATCACATAAATAAGGGTACGCTACTTATGAAACAGAATACTATTATTCAGTCTCATTAAATCAGTTTTATGCTACCATGGGGTTAGTCTCGAGAGTATTTATTTCATCACGTGGTAATAATTACAAAAATATATAGCCACGTTTAGAACAAACAATTTTATTTTATATTTTTTTAAAAGTGATTTTGCACGTAAAATAAAATAAGGGTATTTAATAGCAATCTTGATTATCAAAAACTTAGAGTAAATATGTCAAAAACTACACGTTCACTCACCATGTTTCACACCAAAAGAAAAGCGGAAACCTACACTTACAATAATTAAACGGAAATAGAGTCCATCTTGTTTTTCTTACGCATTACCAACCAAAAGTACACAAGTTTCTCTAGAATAAGGCGTTTACATGTAAACCTGGAGGTAATAGAATATTTGAAAATCAGTGATCATAGCATTTTGTGTTATTTAAAGTTTGTTAATATTTAGTCAATAATGTATTTCTGGTATTATAGTTTAATAAGAATTATTAATAAAGTTAATTGCAGTGACTACAGCAACTAAACTAAGTATTATCTAATTTTGATGTGTACTCATAATTGTTTTTACTTCTCATGTTTTCGTAAAATAAATCTTGGGAAATTTCAGGGGGAAATTTGGGGCTTTTTAGGAATAAATTTCGTCAGCAAAACTGCTGACGTATAAAGATGAGAGATGACACTTGACAGATAAGTCTGGTAATTTTTGGAAGTCAAGTCAAAAAATATGGCAAGTTTATTAAAAAGTTGCCGGTTTCGGCCGTTTAATGTCTAAAACTAGACTTTAAATTAATTAGTGTAAATAAAAGTTGCTCTAAATTTACCTGTTAATGACTATTGTCCTTAGAAAAAAAATGTTAATTAATTTTTTCCATCCAACGACCATTTGACCATGAAAATATAAACACGTATGCAATTTGTGAAGTGTTTCGGGATAATATCTAAATTGGAACATCGTTTAAATTGTGTTAAAGTGTAAATATGTGGAGTGCCTGAATGTATCTTTTTTTAATTATAACATAACCTAAAATTTGTAAAGAAAATGCTTCCACTTTCCCACAAAGACACCGTCGGTGGTGGTTTTGGTACAAGAATTAAAGAAAGAATCAACGGCTGGCTGCGCCTTATATTTTCTGACAGGAATTCCAGGAATTTATTCCTATTTTTGATACTTAATTTATCGTTTGCTTTTGTAGAGTTAGCATATGGTATTTGGACCAACAGTTTAGGTAGGTTTAGAATCTGCTGTTACTTATTCATTTGTTTCATTATATTGTTTTGTTGTAGGTTTAATATCTGACTCATTCCATATGTTCTTCGATTGTACGGGATTGCTAGCTGGTTTAGCAGCTTCACTTATAACGAAATGGAAAGCCAATGATAAATATTCTTATGGTTATGTTAGAGCAGAAGTATTAGCTGGTTTTGTTAATGGCTTATTTCTGTTATTCATAGCCTTTTTTATAATGTCAGAAGCAGTAGAAAGAGCTATTGAACCACCTGAAGTAAGAACTACATAAGCTTTTCTTTTTGTTAATTGTAAAAGTTCTATTTGTTTATAGGTCAAACACGAAAGACTGTTTGTGGTATCAGTCTTAGGCTTTCTAATAAATCTAGTAGGCATTTACGCATTCCAACATGGCCACAGTCATGGAGGTTCACAACATGGGCATGGTCATTCACATTCTCATGGTCACGCACATAACTCCCATGGACATTCGCACGATCACAATGTTGAAATTGACATGATGTCTAGTGGAAATTCTCAAATAATGAAAGGTGTATTTCTACATATTTTAGCAGATACTCTCGGTAGTGTAGGTGTAATTATATCTGCAATTTTAATGCAAATGTTTGGCTGGATGATAGCAGATCCAATATGCTCCATGTTTATTGCTAGTCTAATTATCTTAAGTGTGCTTCCACTAATTAAAGACTCGGTTGTGATTTTAATGCAACGTCAACCATATAGTTTGGACAATATCCTTCCACAGTGTTATCAAAAAGTAATTAGCTTGGCAGGAGTGTATTCGGTTCAAGAACCACATTTTTGGACTCTCTGTAGTGATGTTTATGTCGGTGCACTTAAATTAGAAGTATCGAAAAATGTGGATCCTAAGTATGTAGTTTCTCATACTCAAATGATTTTTGCTGCTGCAGGTGTACGACAGTTGTATGTACAGTTAGACTATACACCAATGTGATGGCAAATGAATGAATTTTGTAATTATACTAAATTATGTGCCGCATGTGTAAAGAAATCTAAACATTCAGCTATGAGAAAACTTATTAGTTTATTTTTTAAGAATAAAAGTCGAAGCGGAACTGTTAAGAATATATAGAAAAAGAAGTGCGGCCTAATAATTATTTCCAAATACTGTGGGTATTACTAAGTTTTGTTATTTGTTAAAGAAATTCAAGTATATCTATACACATAATAAAACAACAAGAAACAACTTGGATAGATTCAATTAAAAATTTAGAAATAACAATTTATTCAAGTTTATCTTACAAATTAAAACAATTATGAAGTAATAAATTTTCTTATTTATGAGATTTAGTAAATAATGTTTGTTTTATACAGTAGCTAACGCTAATAACTAAAATGAATGTATTACCATACTGGAGATGAAAATTCTCAAACAGCTAATGATTTATAGGTTATAATAAAATTTTAATGTTGGCTGTTAGTTATACTGAAAATATGTAACTGTGATGCTAGTTAATTAATATTTTATCAAAAGAAAAAGTTATTTTAATTTAATCTATAAAAACTGCATTAGTGATATTTATTATTTTACAGTTATTAGAGTTAGTGATTGTATAAATCGAGTATAATATACATAAATTGCAATAAAAATAATTCCATTATTAATTTTATCAATATGTTTTTATATACTTAAGTTGTTTTTTATTTATTTGGATGCAAAATCTGCAATGTTAAGAAAAAACTGAAAATGTAAGATAATAAATTTTTATTTTTTAAGTTATATATTGTATAATATTTTTTTAAGCCACCATATACTAGTGTATTTTGTATTTTTTATTTCTTAATCCAACCCTTTGTATAAACAAACTACCTATACTAAAAGTATTACATAAGCTTGATAATAATTTATATCTGGTCACATACAGCAGAAAAAAAGAGCTTAAAAAACAAGCCATTTCATTCAATTCAACACTTCCTGTAAAAAAGAATAAAATTTGTTTTCATTTTCAGGCAATGTTGAATATTTGATTAACAATAAGTCACAATGGTCTACAAAATCTTATACTTCATAAAGCACAATTGTTAATGTTATCAATGTTAAATATTATTTACAGTAATTGTCTACAGTTTATATATCTTTGAAGTGCTGGAAATGATGCTATTAACCAAAAAGAAATATCTATTACACACTTGCGTTATTATTGCACAATAATAACATTATTAGTTCATAATAATTACATAATAACCATAATTAATAATAACAGGAATGAATTGTTGGATAATTAACGTTTTAATTAAAAATCTAAGTACAAAAAATAAGGGAATAAATTTTCATGGAATATCATAAAAAAAAGAGAAAGTAAAACCTATCAAAGGAAAAATTGTTAAAATAAAATTGTAGTTCATTTCATTCTATAATTTTCTCCCTTTTATTAGGCAAGATTTCACTGGTTTTTCTTTTTGAGGTTAGATCTCTCAAAGCATTCTATTTTATTAATTCGAGTTTGTCTAAAAATACAAAATAACAAAAAAAAAGGCTCCACCATATTTAACCTACTTGAAGGGAAGTTCCATTTGTTGAATTACCATTGTGTTCCTGGAGAAAAGTTCAAATTGTAAAATTATTATAAAAATACTAGATAAGAAAAAAAAACTTACTTTACTACAGACATCATTTGTTTCTCGATGCAATTGTTTTAATGACTCTTTTGAACTATTTATTTCCTGAAAACAAATATGAGAATGAGAAAACCAATAGGGAAAATAATTATTATTTCTACTCCTGTGACTAAAATGCCATTTAACGTAATTATGTACATGTTGCTAAGTGATATTTTAATCACGTCTTCATAAGCCTTCACTAAAGATCCTGCCTTGCCAAGAAGTTTGCAATGGTTTTTTAGTCACAGGCTGAAGTTAACTTCTGATAGTTCTGTTTCATTAGCCACAGTCAAGACTGAAATCTTAGAGTTAGTTTTAAAACAGTTGCCAATTTTGACCTTTGTGTCGCTTCACATGTCAATTAATCCGTTTATTATAAATTAACCTAACACAATGTTCAAATACTCAATAAAACAATAAATTTCTATTCTGTTGATTAATTCGTGGTCCTAGAAGAAATATAGTATGTAATGTAACTCATTTTATAAACTCTTGCAGACATTCCTTTTTTGAAACACTTGCTCTGTTTGTTCATAAGAAAATTCATGACTAAAGCAATGTTTATAAAACTTGTTACATAATATACCATTAAGGATATTATCTAAAAACAAGGGTGTTAATGGACCTATTCAACGCTTTCTATTCTAATACAGTATCAAGATATTCTGATATAAAAGTATAATAAAAGTTGGGTATTAATTAATGAACTAAACTAAAGCATGATGCGATTGATGATTGAATTAATTGTTAAATTATACAAAGCAATTGACAATTAAAATAATTCTTAATCATACAAAACTAACTACATATTAATCGATCCTGGAAGTTGATGATTATACCATTCTTAGTTTATTGAATTAATCAGTGATTATTTGCAATTAACTAAACCACATTCAGAAAATAGGGAGACAAAATGGTATTTTATTGATTTAAATCTTAATGCTTATACATACTAATACTTTCACTTATTTGTTATAGGCTACTAAATAAAAATGCCTATCAAAATCACCTATTAGATCAAATGTTATTAAAGTATGGTACATATCATAGTACAGAGAAATTTATCTCCCTATTTCCTAGACGTGGTATATTGCAGCAATTGTTATTCTTTAGAGGTGATTGATTTTCTCTTTTAATATAAATTATATAAAATGTCATAATTAATCATTAATTTAATTGTTTCTTACAATTAATAATTAAATTAATCATTAGTTATAATCAACTAAATTTTAAATCGTAATCGTTACTTTAAAATTTGCCCAACATTGCTGCAAAGTTATTGGATAACAGTGATATTGTCACTCACCAACAGCAATAGCTAGTTACATAGTTTTCCTGCAGATTATAATTCTCAAGATATTAGAAAACCAACAAAAGACATGAAATTGAAGTTCCTACATCTAAAATCTTATTTAGTGACATGAGATATTTCTTCTGAAGCAATCCACTTGCTTCACCTTAAATCTCTTATCTCTGACAAGAATATTCAGTATGGAACATGTGTAGAGGTCCCACTAAGCAAGATCTTTTTTAAGGCTTTTTAGGACACTTTTCATGATTTTAAGATTCTGCATCTTACAGCATTTTCTGCACATATACATATTTGAAGAGACTGGAGGAAAAAAAACCAACATTTATATTCTGAAAATAGTTGATAATCTGGAAAGAAAACTGCCCAATTGTAACACAACTATATGAGAAGACTGTCCACCTCCACACAGATTTAAATCAATTTTTGAATGCGCATAAGGTTTTGTTTAAAAGAGTACCTTTGCACAATGCCTTAATGTCATTTTGGGAACTAATGACTGTAACTTTTTCTTTGAGTCAATAACTTTTTAATACTCTATTTTTTTTAAATCAAGACCACTTGCAAAAGGATTTTAAATAAATAGAGTATACTTCTTTAAAAACAAAGACAATGTGAGAAAAGTAAAGTTTTTTTCATCTCGAGAAGAAGAAGAATAGGTAGTGCTACTTGAATATTATTCTAATTGCTTCTTTGGTTCATGGGACACCGTTAACTGTCATTGTAGTTGCCTGGAAAGAAAGTTCTTATGCCTTCCAACTTTCAGTACACATTAATTGGGCATAAGAATAAAAGCAGTGAGCATAGTATAAATTGACATAATAGCCAATAACTGCTGTTAAAGAACATTATTTCCCATGATTGTAAACTTAAATTTCTTCAACCACAGAAAGTGCCCGTAAATTAGGGAGGTAGGAAAATAGCTATGAGCATTTGAATGAAAAGAAATGATAAAACTAGCACTATCACCAGTCAGGTTCTGCATTAAATGTACTTTCAAAAAAACCTTATCTACCTATCTTATTTTAACAAAGCAGTAACCTCAAAAAGCACTAGAATTATAAATGTGGTTAAATGGAAAAAGCATTGTAAGTCAATGCATTACTCTTTTGTTAACAATTAATGACTTGCTCGATAACCAAAAAAACTAGATTTTCCAGTATCAAAAAGTTAAGTATTTTATTCTTTCATTCTTTTATACAAGCTTTTGTTGCTTGATAATTTTTTTCTCTCATTTTGCATTTTAAAATAAGTGAATTATGACAATCTACAGTACACCACAAAATTTGTAGTGCACACATTCTGTATTCATACCAAATCTGTAGAAAACCAAAGTGAATTTCTTTATCCATACTAAATAATTAATAAATATTAAAGCCTTCTTATTTTACTGTGCTTTATTTTCATGAGAATATTACCAAACGCTGCCCCCAGAGACACTGATGTTAGAAATGTGCATAAGGCAGATAATATTAGAAATTTTAAATGGCATGAAATGCATTATTAACAATAAATGTCATGATATAAATACAGCAGCATTACTTATTTGCTGCTTATTTTGTCAAGATTTTTCAATATTTATATTTGTGATGCAATTTATAAAAAGGTACCTTAAGTTGGAAAAATCCATGTTCATTTTTTTAGTGTATCTTATACCAAGTGATCATTAGAATTTCAGTTCCCAGTAGGCTTTGGAATTTGCCCATAGGGTGTAGCTATGTGTAGACACAACACATAACCTGTAAACTGATGATTTCTAATAGACATTTTGCAGCATGTGACTTTCTGGAAAGATTGGAAATAAAACAGGTAAAATCAGGTTATGTTTAGTATTTACATATTTACATTTCGAAAATTTATTCAATTTATTGTAAAGTATTCTTTGTGTTAGTTTGTTTTCAATAGGGTATACTTTGAGGTTAATTGAGTTATATGAACTTTAATCAGTCAATCAATCATTGTACCTCTAGTCTCTCAATTTTTGATGTTATGTGCAAAACGCCTATTGTTTTTAATACAAACTATCAATTTCACAGATAATTTTATGAAATAAACTAAGGCATGATTTCTTTTTCATAGCTTCCTGGGAACTGAAATTTTAATGAACGCTTGCTATTCTACAGACCTAGAGGAGTATTTAGAAAAAGAATAGCTTGATTTGTTAATTTTGAAAATTTTGTTTGTAAATTTTTGATATAAGCTTAATTCTGGAGCAACCTAAATTAATTGAACTATGCAAGTAGGTGCCAGCTGTCATTTGGAATATTATAACCTAAACATACATAATACATACAAATGTAGCAGTAATTTTTTATGCTGCCAATCAAAACGGAGCGATTCCAAGTGATTCGTTTGTATTGGACGAAACTGACAGGTAGCAATTTGGATCACTACATACATTAATTATAACATGACACTGTGTGAATAATTGTTCATAGAATAGCAAGGAAATAAGCTACAAGGCTGGTTTATAGCTTAAAATGTTATCAAAAGTTGCTAGAAACATCTGATAGTCTGTCTATGGACAGAGGTCATGCAAAGAAAAAATTTATTTTAAAATACACTGTAGAATTGTCATAATTCACTTTTCTGTTCACTAAATAATCAAAAAAACTAACAAAAACAAACAAACAAAGGTTATATTTCTTTGTTTTCATATAAATGCGTGACTACAATGTGAACATTGCAGACAAGACATACCAATTTTCCAAAAGTTAAAATTTCAATTTTTTTACACTTTTGTTAAATATTATACATGAAATACATCCTGAAGCTTGACTTAGATACTTTGTATTTCATTTATTGGCAATTACAAGCATTTCCAGACTTGTATTTTGAAATTAACTTTGTTAAGGTTATGTTTTGTGCCATGTAGCAAAAATATCTGAAAATCAATGAGCTTTATTTTCTAACCTGTATTATACCTAATTAAACTCTTAAAATAGATTTTGTAGTGTAAGTTAGTTAGTACTAATATAGGTTAGACAATAAGGCACAGTGCATTTTATTTCATTTAATATATTTATAATAAAGATTTTTAAGCAGAGATATCTGAAAATTGTAGTAAGTTATAAACATTTCTTGAAAATATAAATTTCATAAAAATTGATCAAAAGCCTTTTACAAATATTGACGACCGTTGTACAAAATTGGAAATATGTTAATAGGGAAAACATTTGTATGTTGAAGATTTACACAAATTTATTTTCTTTATGTTTGCATTTTTTTCCATGTTCACTCGTGTCAATAGCGTTCTCCGCCAAACAACAAAGGGAGCCTCTGAAGGATGGCATGCTCTACCCATAGGGATAGTTTATCTAGTGATTTGTAGGGTATTTTCTAATTGTTATGTTGGCGATCTGAAAAATTAATCATGTGAACGTCATACGATCATATCGATTTGCTTATTCACAGGTTAATTCCTCGTGTGAGCACTTGTGAAGTTGATGGGTTAGGTGTTTTATTTTCGATTTTTCTGTTCTTTGTTTTTCTTTATATTACGTTTTATTTTTATTAACGTAGTTTTTGACTTGGGTTTTACATACCGCCTTATGTGTATTTGTAGATTTTTAATCTCGTATTGTTCCTTAGCTTAGTGTTGCTGGTTAGGTTTCTTTAGGGTTTATTTAACATTTTGTCTTCTATATATCAGCAAGCTAATAAAGATAAAACCTAAGATAAAGAAAAACAAAGACCAGAAAAATCGAAAATAAAACACCTAACCTCATCCACTTCACAAGCGCTCACACGAGGAATTAACCTGTGAATAAGCAACAGGTCGCCAACATAACAATTAGAAAATACCCTACAAATCACTAGATAAACTATCCCTATGGATAGAGCATGCCATCCTTCACAGTGTCTCTTTGTCCCACATTTTCATTTGGCGGAGAACGCTATTGTCTTCCCCTTTCATTCAAAAGCGCCATCTATTGGTTCAAGATTTTCATGAATATTACACAGCCCTGAGGAATCAGCCTGCGGTGTTGCCAGATATCAAAACAGAATTCTCACTGAATTTTATACTTTTAACAATATTTATATTTTATTTTTAGGAAATGGTTTTGTGAATCTTAATCAAATTTTATATACTTAATGCCATGCCTTAAATCCTATTACTAAACCCTAAAAGGGTTGCAGGTAGATCTACATACATAAATTTTCCAGGGTGTACTTATAAGTATACAGATCGTAACAAGTATGAAGTTTAAATTTACAACCATTTACAACAATTTAGTAACATGAAAATTTCAAAATATTCTTGATGTTTTTTTCCATGCCATTATTTGAAATATATCCATTAATAGAATTGTATTAAAATCTCATGGGTGGTGGCACAGAAGCCAAGTGCGTTCCGATTACTCGCCGATGTAATGAATATTACCTTGCCCAAAAACGTCATCATTTCTTGTTTGGTAATTGTTTCGTTGTGATCTCCTAGTGGTAAAGCGTGTTCTGTTTTACCGCCAAAACGCGGCATGTTTAATAGTACCGAATGTTTTTAGAACCACCCATAAGGTTTTAACACAATTCTATCGTCTTAAGACTTTACATTAATTTAATAACGATATAACTTATTAGTGAAATGTTATGAGATTTTTTGGGGGTTATAATGTTTTGTGAATAACTTCACAAAATTTCAATTAATTTTTGGCGTTTTGAAATGCTTGTCGTAAATCCTTAACAAATGGGACAACTTTCATTACTGTTGTTTGAAGAAACAGTAAGAATACTTTCCCCTCTAAGAAAATAGAAACCTTGATGAAGAAACCAGATCTTGCACCTTAAGTTAAAGTCATTGCATATACGAGGGCTCTTTGACGAAAGCGTGACTTTTCGCTAGATGACGCTGATATCGGTAAATCAAAAACATTAGCATATATGTCAATCTTTTAGAGGCTTAACCTCCAAATTTTATGTCAATCTGTGAAATAGTATACATTTGACAGGCATAGAAATCAATTTAGTTTGTGCTATTTCGTAAATATGGAAAAACGTGAATTTCGTGTTTTAATTAAACATTATTTTTTACGTGGGAAAAAAGTGAAAGAGACTGAGGAAAAATTACAAAAATATTACGATGAATCTGCTCCATTGCATGGAATGGTTTCCAAGTGGTTTAATTCATTTAAAACTGGCCATATGAGCCCCGGGCCCTCACAAACGCTCGCTACTAAGGAAATCATTGACAAAATGCATGATAGGGTAATGGCTGATCAACGGTTGAAAGTGCGTGAGATAGTTGATTAATTTCAATCAAACGGGTGCACAATATTTTACATGAACATTTGCATATGAAAAAGGTATCGGCAAGATGGGTGCTGTGATTACTCACAGTGGCCCAAATGAGAATTCGTGTTCAACTTTCAAATCAATGTTTGGCCATGTTGCAACATAACTGGTCGAGTTTTTTCACCGACATGTAACTGTTGACGACACCTGGATCCACCACCATACCCCTGAGACAAATCAGATGAACGTGTTCCAAAGAAAGCTAATATTGTCATGGCGACTATTTTTTGGGATTCTAAAGGCATTATCAATATTGACTATTTGGAAAGGGGCAAAACAATAACTGGCCAATATTATGCTGATTTATTGACCTGTTTTGATGTTAACTTAAAGAAAAACCATCCACATTTGGCACATAAGAAAGTGCTCTATGTTGAAAAATAATTTAAAAAAAAAATTAGGCTAAACCTGTGTTTTATTGAAATGTCACACTTTCGTCAAACAGCCCTCATATTGAATTAAACTTAGAAGATTTTGGAGAACTTGAAACTGAAACATCCTACAAAAGAAAATGCTGAAGCAACAATTTTCACTAAATTAAAATTACTCAAAGTGATGTTACATTGTTTTAAAAAAGTATGCTTGCTCCTCCTTAAATCTCCATCCTTATTAAGATTAGCAACTAGTTATTATCACATGTGATAGTTTTGATATCAACCTTCTTATTAAAATTACGTGGAAAAGATCATTTTTATTAAAACAACCATAAGAATAAAGTATGTTCTTATCTGAAATTTTGCAATTTAGAAATTAACAACCAACTAATGGCAATCACTTGCTGATCTTGGTCCTTTAGTAAAGTCGTTTCAAAATCTCGTGACATGCGAAATGCGCAAAAGGTGGAGCTTACTGCACAAGAGAAAGAAAATTGTAAAAATCATGCCTTTCAAAAAACGTTCACCCTTATGTTAGCGGATATTTTAGGTTAGGTTCAGTTTTGTTTTGAAGGAGAATAAAATTGTTTAAAATTATCAGTAGCATCAATTAATGGCAAAGACTCTGAACCGTTAGCAAACAACTTAACAACTCAATGCACCAACAGCTTAGATAAGAATGACGCATAACGATTGGCAACGTTTTTAGCTTGAACTGTAGGGCCGCCCAGCTAAAATTTGTCTTCTGCATATCGAAGGTCGCTCATCACGAGATTTGGAAACTACTCCAACAACCATACAAAAAATTTCATCTCAATATCTCTCATGTATTCTGATTAATGGGAAAACAAGAAATATTAAATTAAATCCTGTAATTTGAAAACCTAATTGTTACAAAAAAAGTCCTTAGGGTTTAGTAACACTAGTTTTTGAATAGTCTATCTCTTGGTCCACATCTTGACATGAATCTTCTGAACTCCCTATGTTAAATCTATTTTTTTTAATTTTAAGCAGTTAAAATAATAATTTATGTCTAAATTATTAACAAAAAAAGACATTTTAAAACTTGAAACAAATTATAGTACATATTTTATACAATGTACAAACATTTAAAGTTAAATAACCAAATATATGAATTTAATCAAATCTTATTTTATATTAGAGCCAAGCCACACAATGTTGAGTTTTTCATATTCAGTGCTATTTGCTTTTATTTTATCCCTGAATATACAAACAGTTCTGGTAATGGTTTAACTTACATTAATCTTTAAATAGACACAATGGCTAACAACAGCAATAATGAAAAAAAAAGAGTAAATAATAGAAAGACAAAAACTTATTACAAGAATAAAACACAAAAGAAAGTACAAGCAATTGTGAGAGTGCTACAGAGTGAAGAGCTAGAAGAAAAAAGGTGAAACTTTAATAAATACAGTAGCAAAAGCGTAGAATTACGTCTATTAAAAGAAACTAAAATTTAACATTCTGTGCTTTGACTCCCTTAAAGAAAAATAAAACCATCCCAGTTAATTGAAATGTTACTCTAATTTATTTATAAACAATAAACATAATTCTAATGAAGAATTTTTGTTAATTGTTTATTTAGTGCAGTTAAATTTACCTCCGTTAATAACTGTTCTGTAATAGCAGAATTTGATACGGAAGACTTGTTTTTTAACAAAGTATAGGCTTTAGTTATTTCTTCTTTTTCTTCTTGTTCTCTATGCAGTTCTAATTCTAATTGTTGAACTCTTGCTTTTAACTAAAAATTTAAAAAAATGGTGTTATGAAATGAAAAAAATGATTGATACAAATTTAAAATTTTGCCATAGAGCAGGACATTTTGGATATTATATACAAATAATTACAATAAGCAGTTACTTTCTTTTTTTTATAAAAGTTGATAAAAGGATGAAGAGGCACAGACAATCATAGAGAAAAGCGTGAATTAAATAACATACTATTATTAGTGATGGCAATGTATTTTTTTTAATTTGACATGCGAATCATATTGAATTCGTCTCAAATCTCATTTTCAAATTATCGGATGTACTGTACCTCATCTACTATCATAGGTAGCGATTTTTCAATGCAGTGATATGCAAAATGAACACCTTGACTATCAGGGTTTTGGGGCTCCCGTACATTTATATTTATCTGCGTTCAAGAAACAATCAAATAATTTCTCTTGAACTCTCATGAAATATTGAAGTAAATTTAAAAGATTTTATGTACATACCTCTGATGAAAATTGTTTCTTCAGTTCTTCAATTTCATCTTCTTTGTTCTTGACTTCTGTTCGCCAGCAAACTTCCTCATTTGCTATCCGTTTTTCAAAGTCTTTGAGGATTATTTCCTAATACATAAGAAAAATTGAAAAATTATTTCAAATTTATGAGAATTATAGAAGCAGTATTATTTTTCACGTTTCAGCAGTGTTTATAAAACCAAATCAGTAATAACAAAAGCAGAATGTAGCCAAGTTGTTTTTTTGTTTTTTAATTGTAATTTTAATTTATCACAAACTTGAAATAAACAATAATAATAAAAGAATTTGTGTTAATTTTTTTTTTAGTTTTAGTCAGATTTTCTTAAGAACAAAAACAGAAACGTAACTGTTATAAATTATCTTTTGCAATACTAACCGTCTTACTGATGATTTCTTTATACATTTTGATTTTTGCTTGTAATTTAGTAATTTCAGTCTGATTTCCTTGCCCTTTAGTTTCTCCTAAATTAGCAACAAATCTTTGTATTGCTTCTTCTACATGAACAGTCCACTGATCATATGACAAATTATCAGGAGTATCTATGTCTGGGAATAATCTCTGGAAAAACTTTTTGGTTGCATCTTGTTCTTCTAATCGAACCTTTGATGCGATTTCCTTGAAAACAAAAAACTTTTTTTTAGTGTTCTTTCAAACAAAGTAAAAAATAAAAAAAAACATAATTATTATGGAAAGTGATGAAGCAAGCGTTTGGTTTTAAGCAAAAAGCTTTGAATTTAAAGCGACTTACATCTAAATTAGCAGCAGATTTTTTGGGAATCTCCAAAGTCTTGCTTTCTGCAGCTTTTAAGGCATCCATCACTTTCCAATTCTTTTTGCGTAACTCCTAAATGGATCCTTTTATAAAAAACAAAACAAAACACAAAATAAAAACACACAAACAACACTTACATTATTTTTATTTTTCTGTTCATTTAATTCCGCTTCTAGTTGCCTTATTGAACTTTCAAACGCATGTACATTTTTGTGTGCATGTTCAAGCGTAGATGAGACACTAGTTAATTCATTTTCTAAATGGCACAACTGTTCTTTATAAAGTTCATTTTCTTGAGCTACACCATTAGCATTTGCTGTTAAATTTGCTTGAGCATCTCTAAGTTCATTCCTAAGCTGTTAAAGATTTAAAATAATTATTTAGAATATAAATAATACCAATAATATTCATTACCTGCATAAGAGTATTTTCAAGATTATCATTTTGTTTTTGCAAATTTTTCACTTCTTCTAATGCTTGATTCTTTGCTTGTTCTTGAAGTCTAATGTCCTCAACGTGCTGTTGATAAATACCTTGCAATTCAGAAATTTTAACTTTAAATTCATTTTCCTGTCTATGTGCTAAATTAAGACGTTGTTCAAGATCACATTGTATTTCCTGTAAGTAAATGGAGGGTTGAGAAAATTAAAACATGAACAAAAAAAATAATAATAATACCTCCAACTGTCTAGCATAGTTATCCTTATCATCAAATTCTTTTGTAATGCGATTAATTTGCACAATTAAACCTTGTTGATGATCCTTAGTAGACATGGTTTGTTCATTAAGAGCATGTAATTCTACTGTTAGTTGGTTGTTGCGATTTTTCAATTCTTGAATTGTTGCTTCAGCCTATAGAAAAAAATATTAAAAGGTTATATTTTTTTTTCTACAACCTCAAAAAAAGGTTAGATGTAAGCATCGCCAAGGATATGGGAAGCTTATCATTTTTTCACATGGGAGCAAAATATATATTTTACGCCCATGTGTGCAAAAAATGACACATTATGTAACTGCTTATTTTTGCAAATTAATACTTTATTATGTTGCATTTTCATCGCAAACTTGTTTTGTTTAATTTACTTCAAAAATTCATATAATAATGTTTGAAGGTTGTAGAAAAAATGTTGTTTGCATTTCGTGAGGGAAATCAGTGATTTTTTGGCGTATTCGAATGACTTTTTGTAATAGTAGTAGTAATAATACTACAAGTAGGACTACAAAATTATTCGTAAACACTACAAATTAACAAAATCTCAAGTGTACTTGTAAAATACAAAAGCAACTGGAAAAAGAAACAAAACGATTTCTATGCTCTCCGTGAAAAATGCTTACAATGTCAAAGACCTGTTTAATACAATAACACTTGAGAGATGCCTTTGAATGACAGTATAATAAAAGCAAGTTCTAAAAATCTCAAGTATTCTGAAGAAAACAAAGAAAAACTTTTTAATTAATAAGACTAATACAATTCTTACTTCTCGAATTTGGGTGATGTACAAATCAACCTGCTGGAGTTTTAATTTAAAAGCAGCATTTTCTTCATGTGCTTTTTTCAACACTAATAAATCTTCATTATTCTTTGCATTCAAACGATTTATTGTATCCATATGTGCATGAAGAGTATTGTTGGCAACATGTAGTTCCTGTTGTTTACCTTGAAATGCTTCTTCCAAAGCACGGAATTTTTGTTGCAATTCTGATTTCTCAGCTGTTAGTTCATTGCGCACTGATCGCAGTTTTGCATGAGCATTTTGTAAATCTTCTTGTTTTTGGATTATAATGTTGTCCTTTTCAGTTAATTGTTTCTTTAACTTTTCAACTAAATCTTTTTTCCCCTATTATAATTTTTTTTTTAGAAAAGAAAACAAATTTTAATTAAAAGTTTAAGAAAAATTGTAATGATAAAGTTAAAAGAGAAAAAATTATACCTCACTCCATTCTGGTGGTTCTTTAGGATTATCCTGCTGCATGTTTAGTAAGAAATTTATAAGTGTCTGCAAGTCTACATGAGAAAATTCAGGATTACGCACCAATGTCTTAATCTGAGACAGGATAGGATTTTCCTCCCGAGGGCCAGCTAGAATGTATAATTGTAAATGTTAACTTATAAGTTGCCTTCCTTCTTAAACTTACACAATTCACCTTTCTTCTTCTTCTTTTCCTTACTAGTGCTACGAACATTTTCATGGGTTTGTAGTGGAGCAGTAACAACTTCGACAACTGGTTCCTCTTTTTCATTATCAGACACTGGTTGTTGAGCCTGAATTGGTTGTTTAGTAATCTTCTTCTGTTTCTGAATATCAGGACTGTTAGAATTGACGAGTGGCTTCTTTTCCTTAACAACAGATTCGGTTTGTAACTTTTCTTTCTTCTCTTTTAAAGGCTCTTGTTTCTCTTGTTTTTCCTTTACTTCTTTATCTTTTGAATTAGTATCAGGCTGTTTATTTTTAGTTTCTTTAACGTCAACAGGACGAATCTTATTCTGTTGGTTTTTATCTTTAGCTTCAGGTTCTACAGAAACAACAGCTTGTTTGGGTTTATGCAGCTTGTCTTTTGCAGGTTCAGGCTTTGGGGTGGTATCTTCTTTCTATTATAAAAATCAAACAGAACATATATAAAAACCTCATTATTAATTTTTTTTTTACAATTCAGATACATTTTATCAGAATTAACCATGCCTTTACAATAACTTGAGTTACTTTATTGACAAAGTATGCAAAATTTGCAAAGCCCTTAATAATGCAAAAATTAAATTAGTCTTTATTTATACAAGAATAAAAGCGATGATATTTCTTCATTGTTATCATATGTATTGTAAGCATTCTATTAGTAACTAATAATTAGCGCGCGGATTTATAAGCATTTATAAATTTCAAACTATGTGTTCCTTTATAA
>VTPC01091159.1:26551-41135 GCA_011009095.1 Ignelater luminosus
ATTTTACTTGGAAATTTTCTCATGTAAGGGTACAAACATTTAGTACTGCTGGAAAGAGAAAAGAAATATCTATCGGAATGTAAAGAAAATACATGAATTGTAATTTAAAAAAATAACCTTGTGATGTCATCAATTTTACAGTATAGAAATGATAAGAGTCTATCATCCCATTTAAGAATATATACAGGGTCACTAAAAAGTATGGAAACACGATGCCTCTGTAAAAATGGTAAGAAATAGGCAGATAAAATTTACGGAACTTAAAGTGCGTATTTTTTGCCATGTTTTGAGAAGAAAATTAAAAAGAAATTTTCAAGTGTCTTTTTTTTGTACAATAATAACCTGGAATTTTTTTTACATGGTACACCTTGTATATGACCCCATACTTAAATAGGAATTTTCTAGGCGAATTCAATGATGTAAGGATTGGCATACTTATCTGGTAAGGTTTTGAAGATAATCGCTATTCTTTTGTCAAGGATTTCACCATTAGTTGTTACAAAAATGTAGTGTAGAGACAATAACCCAGTTTCTACTTTCCTTTCGTTAACTAATCAAGCTTTAAATTTAAAGAAGTATAGCTGTATCTGATCTTAACAAGAAGAAAAAGGACAAAATTGGTTACCATGGTAATTAAAAACTGTTTAAGTTTAATAAGGAGAGCAGAAACCCCCAAAAAAACTAAGAAAACGGTTTGAAATTATTTTATAAGTATTAGAGTAAAAGAAAACTAAAATATTTGTCCTTAGCCTACTTATTTACAATAATAGATCAATGTTCAAATTTAATAGTAGAATAATACAAACAGTAATGAATAATAGCGAACTGTAAACAAAAACACTTCTAGAAGATAAATATTTAGAAATCCTTCAAAACCATGTCATTCCCACAATTGCAGTTATTTCATGAAAATGAAAACATGTTTTTCCTACAAGATAGCATACCATCCCATTCTTATTTGATTTTGTTTATGTTTAATTTTAAAATATTGGGTGTCACATATATTTTTGCCAATATCTTTAGCCTTTTTAAAAATAAATATGTCAATCCACATATTGTTACCAAGCTCTTTAAATTTTCTTTCTAAGGAGATGCTAAGCCAACCATGACTTACATTCAGAACAATTAAAATTTTACTTCTAACTCAGAAATCATAGGTAGCAATGAAATTTTAAATACATGGTTAGGTTCTCTGTTAATGACCCTATGAAAATCCATGGTAACCGTTTTCATTATTTCGACAGAAAAAGAATGAAAAATGTCGAATTTTTGCATACAGTTTGTCTTAGGCTACTAGGAACATAGCCGCTATTGTTGTATATGTATCCAAGGTTATGAAATAATCGTTAACAATCAAGTTACTAAAAATAAACAAAACACAGCTTGTCTGAGGCTTCTACGGACTTACGTAGTCTAGGTAACAAATACTTGCTATTTAATATAATTGTTTTAATAATAATTACAAAACTAGTACGTACCCTTGACCAAATTAAAAAAAGAATAATGTCGTGAGGATATGTCAATCTGAAAATTTCGACAGTGTGATTTGTTACTTGTTGTTATCATTATTAATTTTTTAATTGAGATTTTCCAAAAAGTGGATGTTTATACAATTCCAGAAAAAGTACAAGTTGTAAAACGACATTATTTGGAAAATTAGCAAAATAATTTTGAATTTTGAAAGTTTTGGGTATGTTTCACCAAAACTTCATAAAAATAGAACTGTTTTGTGACAAAACGGAGGAGGAAGAAAATCAGCAGACAGCTATTTGTGCTGCAATTGAAAAAATAATTTTCTATTGCTTAGGCAAGTGGGTGAGATTTTAGACATTAGCAAAGATACTGTTCGCAAAAGTTTGAAAGAAAACAAATTATAACTGGTTGAAAATTGAGAAAACTCAACAATTATTTCCTGAAGATCAAATAAGACGAATGAATTTCTGCAACACGGTTACGGAAATGGCAAACCAAAATCATAATTTTATCCGCAATATCTTATGTAGTACGAATGTACTCAATCCTTAAATGTTAGGCAAGGATTTTACGATCGTCTGGGTTATTGTTTGGCTCAGGAAAGCGGCTTATTTGAACATTTATTGTAAAAGTAAAATTAAATTGTAGAACTTCTATATTTCTGAGAGAGTTAAATAATTTAGAATAATCGAAACGTTTTTGTTTATTGTAAATACCATTTTTTGTAGTTATTAAATGATCTCAGATTATCAAAATGCTTTTAATACAGGTTTCTTTAATTTTTAGTTGGTTTCTATGGTTTTCTTACAGTAGGAGCTTTGTTAACGATTGTTTAACATGAATACATATACAACAATAGCGACTATGTTCCTAGTAGCCTAAGACAAACTGTATAGCTCGAAAACAAAAATCAAATGCTAAATTTCATTTTCTCCAACAAATTTGGTTTAAAAAGTTAGGAAAGTATGGTGTAAATCGCATTACTTTATCTCTTATAATATCTGAGATGCCCCATGAATACATCGAAAATGGGACACTCTGTATATATTGTTATCAATACTTTCATATTAATTTGCTTTATGGAAATTATGAACCCCTATCAGAGATACTGATTTATTTAGTCAATCATTAAGCAAAGTTAAATATAAGTTGTGCAAATGTTTGCTTCTTATACTTGGCACATTTAAATTATTTATGATTTTATATTTACATCTACTTTCAAGTAATGCAGAGTTTAATCTTTATAAAATACAGGGCAGATGCACATTTTGCTAACACTTTTTAAGACACATTAGTAATAATGTGAGTATATCTACATGATTGGCTCTTAATTTTAATTGTAAGAGTGTAACTTCAAAATAACTACATAAATAGTTTTATATTTTGCTAAAACAAAAATATCCCACTTAGGAAGATGCTAACAATTTCCATGTAGTGTAATACTGTGATTGTTGCCACTTTTGGCGTTACTAAAAATTGTTAGTTTACTAATAACCTCTAATTAGGTTAAAACCTAAATAAATATGACTTATAACATCTACATTTTTACATCTTTCTAAAACCCTTAGAATGTGGAATAAAGCATAAAACCATCAAACACTAACTAATCAAAAATTAAAGCAATTGTTACAAATCTAATGATAATAAAAAAAGAAATAAATTATATAATGATACACTCTCCCTAATAAATTTTTGTAATAATCTTTAGTAAGTAAGTAATAAATTATCAATTAATGTACTGCAACTTTCTTATCCTTTGATAATACAGTATGTGCAATATTCTAAATTTAAAACTATACATTTACATTGTCATTCATTTTCCTAGTACGAGTTATCTTTTATTTGACCTAGGATATTTAAAATAATGATAATTTTAAATCATACAATATACTGAGGAAGCAAAATTTATTTTTACTTTTTTTACACTTGGTTACTCTTTTTATCGCTCAACGTAATACTAATTACAATAAAAATGTTTCATCATTCTCATTCGGTTAGCACTGCAATACAATAAAAATATCTTTTTTATTGAAGATTTAAATTTTTGATATAAAAGAACCTTCTGTATATTGTTCCGTTTTATTCATATATCAACATAATTATAAAATTACACATCGTAGTTTTCAAGGTTTTGTTTAAATGTTCCTAAAATGTTATGACCACGAGTAAACAATATGCAGAGCAAATAATTAAACAATAATTATTAAATACAGATCTAAAAATAACCTAACAGAAAATTAAATGCTACATGTGCCAGGAATACATTCATATTTATTTATAATTATATGGTGCGCGGATAAAATTAAAGCCAATTAACTAATTAAAGCAAATGGAATAAGCAAAAGAAACAGCAGTTGTCAAAAAAAAAAGCCTTCAAGGTCGCAACTGAGTTAAAACCTTGTAACAATTCCTTCTCCAGTTATTACACAGAAATTCCTAAGATCTTTGGATGAAGCTTTAAGCAACACTAATTAAAGCATAAAACCATACATTTATTAGTGATGAAAGTATGATGGACATGAAGTGTTAAAAAGCACCACTTACAGTATGTAAATGTGAATGTAATAATTCAAACTCGTCTTTAGGATGTAGTTGTTCAAAATGATTTGCAGGAGGGACATCTATAGGATCAATTACCACAGGATTTTCCACCGACTTGTGAATCAAAATCGGTCGCACCTTATCCTTTTTCCCACGCTTCTGCTGGAAATTTAAGCAATTTACAGCATGCACTATCTTGCCCTTTTAATAGCTACTAAGAGTACTAAGTAATCTGATCCTTCTACTATTTTCAAATTTAAACATTTTCAAATTGTGTTTAAACTTATATGTAATTAAAGCAATAATTCTTATGTTTTTAAAAATATATTTACAATAAAGCACAAAAAAGATAGTAAAGTCTACCTTGCTAGTGCTAGGTCTTTCCTGTGGTGATTCAGTAGAATCTTCTTCCATGACGGTAGGTTCTGTAAATTCAACATGTAATCTTTGGTTGGTAGAAGAAGGCAATGAGGATGGTGGTTCTGTATCATCTTCTTCTTCTGATTGCTTCTGTTTTGCTTGATTACTCTATCACATAAAAATACTTATTAGTGCAACTATGCATAACTGTAAGATTTTCTTTTGCTTTTACTTTATACTCTTTTTATGATAAGTTTAAAATGATGCCATTCAGTTATGTACTACAGAGTTGCCGAATTATATTCTAAACATAACCTCAAATTAAACTGTTTAAAATTCACTAAAATACTTACATAAAAACCAGCAATATAATATTAAGAATCACAACCATATTTATAATGGTTTTATTAGAGTGTTTAATAGATTTTAAAATCTTGTTTATTTTTTTTTTTATTGAAACGAAATCTCAAGAGAAAGTAGAAACAAGTGTTTCAATGAAATAAGACCTTAAAAGCTATTTAACAATCTAATAAAAACTTGCAATGTAAAAAACAGAAATTAACCTTCAAACTTCAAAGTGGCAGAAAGCTATTAGTAACAAAGCAACTTAAGGTTCATGATGCAAAGATGTTAAATTCTAACCTAAAAAACCAAACTTTGTTGATACAACAACGTTGATTTCTAACCTAAAAACTGGAGATTGTTGATACAACAATGTTGACTGCAGTTGATTGGCATATTTTAAATTTATTTTAATTATTTATTATTTACACAACACTTTTTACATATTTTTATTTTTCTATTAAAAAAGAAATAATCATTTCATCTTCCATTAAAATTAAACAACTTGCACTAAATACGTTCATCAAAATATTAAAGTACTATTTTAAGTGTGAATATAATTATTCTTTACATTCACTGAACTTATGAGTTATGACATAAAAAGTCCTAAGCAAATGAACAAACCTAGCTCCTCGAGAACAAGCATGCAATTTGACCAATCAGAACAAACAAGTAACTATGTTTTTAAAATTTTACTATCAAACTTGATTAAATGAATAATAGATTCTATCATTTTGTCTACACAACATAATATTTAACCTATCATTGTTAGATCTGAAGTTAATATGAGTTAATACGAAAAGACTGTACATAATCTTAATTATATGATTACGATACTAAACATAACTTGAATCATACAGAAATTTCTGTTTTATAAACATTACAAGACGATGCTTTTACAATTTATTATAAATCTTATTGGTTACTGAGAGAGTAGTACAAGGGGACCATAGTATGGTTTTTGAAAGTAAGCAGGAAACTTTAACACTAAGTAAATCAAAACATACAAAAGGTTTTCCTATCAGTATTAGTAAAAGAAGTAGAAGACTAACAACATTGATCCCATATCGTAAACTTGTGCTTTCAGAACATTCCTTTACATATTTATTTATTTTTCTAATTTTTAAAAAATAATTAAATTACTTAAAATCATCTAATTATTTTACTTTATTACACAACTTTCTTTTGGACAAAAATCTAATAAAATTTTATGGTTAAAATCACAGTTATGATTAGAATTTAAATCAAGGATTAATAAGAAAAAAAAGGATAAGATTTTGAAAAATCAGTCTGTGCGTTTACTGAAATGGATGCAAAATACATAAGAAAAGATTGCTTTTAACTGAATTTTTCATGTTATACCAACAGCAAAGAGTGAGTAAAGCTAGAAGGAATCACGAGTGCATCAGGGACCCTTAACTTTTTAACTTTTTTATTTTACACTTTAGGAAAACAAAAAACTTTATTGAGGAGGTTTTTGTTTCGTTTTCAAAAACAACCTGTAATATAACACTTATTATTAAAAATATATTTTTTGTAACCAGTGTCTTGAACAATGTTTACCATGAAGAAGCACCAGTTATACAGGTTTGTAATTCCTGCATAAATTTAGTTTAAATGACTGAAATGGTTACATGTAAGTGGGGTCCTCTAGACTTCATTTGTATTAAAAAAAAACATAATTTATCCATAACTCCCCTGAGAAGAATTCTGATTTCAAATAAAGATTATACATTCAAAAGTATTTCAATAATGCCAGGTAAACAATAAATTATCATAAAATTCAATTATTATATAGAATAGTATAAATATTTTTCCAAGTAGCTATATAGTGTGTCCGAAAAGTATGTAATATCCTATATATCTCAGTAAATATTCATTTTATGGAAAAATGTTTCCTATAAAAGTTGTTTAGTGTTTAGTTTTACAACACAGGGCAATACCAAATAACTATTTTTTAAAAAAACAAAAGCGCAACGAATAATGCTTCAATTTTTTTTAATGGGAAGGTATCCCTTAATTGTACTCATTTGATAGAGAATGTTTTTCTCTTTTCAATGATGTAAAACTTTGATACACTTGCATAAGTAAATTTTGATTAAAACGCAAAAAATTGTTTGAATAACGCTTAAGTTTATTTCATTTTATTCCATACTTTTCGGACACACTGTATAATTAAATACTAAACTTGCTGAAGTAATGTGAAAGTTTTTTAAACAATACACTCCTTGTTCAAGCATAATACTCAGGAATTTAATGTTATCAGGATTATAATTTCTAGATGAATTATTTCAAAACACATATGATAAAGAAGTTTGATAAAGAAATATCATTACATACCTTCTTATTAGCTTTTTTGCTTTTTTTGTCCTTTGTTTTACGTGAATGATAATTTAAGATTGAATTACTCAGCAGTTGACGTCTTTCAGCAAGGGCTTCTTCATATGATTTTTCTTGCCCCATTGTATATGAGAATACCACAGTGATGATTACCAACACTATAACAACTCCAGCCGCAAGTGCAGCTTGCATTGGAGGGGTATCCATGACTGCAATTCAAATTCATTTTTAGCAACAGGCAGCATTTTTAAATGATCAATGAGCATTAAGACTTTTAATTGGTTTTTACTTCCATGAAATATAAGGCGAGTAATGTACACCAAATAAAATGACTAGGATGATCATGTTTGCTTCTGAATATGTTAAATACACGTTTACATTTTAAAAAATCATGTATGAACTCGATCATTCTAATATTTCTTCCACGTATCATTATTTTTCGAATAAGTTGGATTTGCAAAAAAAGACGATCAGTCAAGGCCACGTAGCAAATCATGGAAGGCCGTATGAAAAACCAATACAGGCACCGGTAATACGTGAATAATTGCGTTTTTTCATCAAGCCTTTATCGTATCGTTTGAATATAAACATTTTATTTCATACTTACCTAATTAAAATAATTTAAACAACAAATTATTAACAAGAAAATAAAATTTGTACACGACACAAGAACCGACCTACACAAAAATGATAACAGTGAGAAACACTCAATTAGCGCACGCGTTGCACTTTCGTGTCAATGTACGAAATTAGAAAAAGAAAGGAACTAAAGTCTAAACTTCCCTAAAAGAATTTTACTTTTTCTATAATAATGAAGTTGCTTCTTTAATTAATAAGAATAATAATGTTATTATTAAATATTATCGTGTAATAATACACCGTTCTCTTCATTATGATGTAAAAAATGAAAATAATTAAATGGCATTTAATAATCAGGTGCTCTAAAATGCAAAAATAATAAATAGCGACATAGTTTTATATGTTTTCCATGACAATTTAAATCGCAATAAGATTTTCTAAATTGAAATATGTTTCAATTTGTTAATACTTAAACTGCTTATCCTCATAATATTCATATGGTATTATAGGTTCACATTCGCATAAAAGTATACGTCTCTACATGTTTATTAAAGAACAAACATAAAACAAATTCCAATCTGACTGTCAGTTCAAAACATTTCTCATCTCACATGTATTTCATATTTCTCAGAATACAGAATGCCAATTTTTTTTGTCTCCTGTCCAAGTGCTTGCCGTGCTTGCAGCTCAGAGCGTTATGTCGAACGCACGGAACGCACCCTTCGTCCCGAAACGTGCTATGAGGTGGTTTTGACGGTCTTGACGTTTTGAGTTTTGACATTTAAAAAAGCCCAGAAACTTGGATAGAAACCGCAGAAGCATTTACCCTAAAGCGGGTTTAATTATAAAATATGTTTAAAAGGAAACTTTCTGCCTTGAATTATCCCCAGGTTGATTCTTTAAATACAAGTGGTAAGTTATCTTCCAAGATACAGATAGTAACCTGAGAAATGTATTACCATTATAGATGAAAATGAAGTTAAAAAAGTTATACTGTGGCTCGAAGAAAATAAAATAAAAAAGTATAAACCGGAAAGTCGACAAAACATACGTAATATAAACTCATCGGAATGGAAAAAAAGTTATGATAAATATAAACAAGATCTGGCTTGCCCCATTAAAAGTGATGTGATAACTGATGAACTAGATTGGTTTATTAAGTATGCCCTAGAGTTAGAATATAATAGCAAAAGTGAGTGTTTTAGAAATTTAGTATTGAAAACAAACTACTTAAGTGCATAAATGTTACAGAAGCTACATATGAAAAACATACGGTGGAAAATTTGAAATCGGCTTCTACCCCTAACGTTATTGCTGCAAATCCCTTAGACCACTTAGATTGTAAGAACTGTAACATTTACCCGAAACTATATTTAATCTTGTATGTTGCAGTTGGTGGGAAAGATTTTGAAAGTGGAGTAAAGAATTTAGCCCAAATATTGAAAATCTCACCTCATCCAAATCCTCTAATAACTTTGAAAGCTATCAGCAAGGTGGTTTGTAATCGACTTAGTCGAAATGCAATAGAAAAACCAAATGATTTCATTATAAAGGTATGTTAATAGTAAATACTGTCGTCACTAAGAAATCTGGGATATTTATTCTGTTGATTCTTACTTTTTGGAAATAACGGCTTGAAGTTAGATGCAATATTCACAGTACAGTTTTTAAAGCAATTAACCACGGCTACCTTTAATATTCCAGGCAGGAATATTGAGATTTGGCAATATGTGCAGCAAGCTATTTTTGAGTATGGTACTTTTCAGCTTTGAAAGATTACCAAATTAGGAAACATATTATTCTGTTGTAGTAATAATGATGTTAATTTTTTTGTCACATTTTAAAATGTTTTTTGAACTTACGATTCTAAAAATTTAACTAACTGCTCAATTTTTCATTAATCCATTGTGTGGTGTGGGCCGAAACAAACAAATTTGACAGCCTGAAACTCTATAAAAGATTGTAAATTAACTTATCCCTAGTTGCATAAAGCATTTTTAAAAGTTATTAACTTTGAAATTTAGCGATCTGACTGGCGAATCTAAATTTTCCTGCTTCTGATTTGTTAACATTCTTAATTAATAATAAATTAATTTTTTATACAACTAGGGGCAACTGCTCAAATAAAAACAAATTCATGGCTATAGCTATTTTTTCTCAAAGTCAAGTTTAAACAATTAAAATAAGCAAACATCACTTCAAGAATTGACCCATTTTTATTGGCAACGGCAATAAGAAAAGATTATATTATCTAATAAAACATCTGCAACAATTTATGTAAATAGTAATTTTTGCAGGGTACTCCCTTCCCATTTGAAGATGCCAATCTAGGATTTGATCTAGGTGATGTACTGTTGAACAGAGCAGCCAAGATCTTGACATTACTGTACATACAGAATTTGAGAGATTTGCAAACTAAATCTAATGAACTCATCGTTGCAGCACAAAGTATCACAGCTAATCCAAAAACTGATACAAAGTTAGGTAAAGTGGGCAAATAAATGGTTTTTATACAAAAAAATAAACTTATTGTAAATCAGTTTTTCATAAAAGTAAAGGGCGGTATAATAATAATCATTAATTTAAAACTTACTTTATGTATTTAAAAACAAAACTGTATAACAATATTAAATTAATATTGCAAAAAAAATAAAAAGGAATGAAGAATTAAAACATAATGTTGGTTCATTATCTTTTGTTCCTTATCGGAATGGTGATTTATCAAACATTTCACCAACTCCAAGGCCACCTAGAACTACAGAAATGTTAATGATGCCATTCATTGCAATTTATTAAAAAGTTGAATTACCAGTTCCTATGGCATACATTGAATATTTTGATAAGGGTGTTTGTGATCTTCCACGATAGATTAAATATCCTCCTATTCCTAATAAACTGCACACTGATATAACCTTGCATGATAAACAATTTTCTTTTGGTGGCTGCATTATTTATAATTTAAAAAGTAAATAAATAACGAACCAAATAAAATAGAAGAATTAAAGGTAAACATAACCTTCTACAAATAAGATAAAAAATGCAAAACAATCGTTTTAATGTTGGTAGAATTGAATTACACTACCTTCTTGACCGCGTTCAAGGATATTTCACTGGGAGGATAGCTCAATCACGAAATTATTGAGCTGGACGAAACAGCAGACCGAAATCAATGGTCGCGTTCAGCGGATACAGTAACTGCTTGCCAGCATAAAAGCCGTTTTACATTATACTTTTTTTCGTCTTGAACTTTGACTAAATTCAAAACTAGCTCGACTTGGATAATGTAAATCAGAACAATTGCTTCCAAGTTTTCATGCTAGATTTTAGATTTAAAACTAGGTCCAGTCCTATTTTTCAGCCAAGTTTGTATATTAGACCTGCGCATTAGAGCGATTTTCAGTGGTACCAGTTTTTTATAACAAATAACTGACGTGCTTTTGATCTTTGGAATTGAAATTTTTATGTGTTTGTATTGTACTGTTGGCGACATTGGCAACAACTTTGGCAGCTCAGCTACCTTTAAAATCTCCTAAGTAGAGGTGGGAAATTTAAGTTCAATATAGTATGCAATATAGTGTAGTAAATAGCTTAGCCGAAAAAAGTATAATGTAAAACGGCCTTTTAAAGTGTGCTCAAACTCTCTATTACAAGGCCATTACTTTACTCGGCGTATATTCTGAACTTCTGAACATACTTTATGTTACGGATTGATCAATCCTTTAAAATCTAAATATCCTTGGAAAACTGCAACTTAATAATAAGAAAGTTCCAATGCCAACGGCATGTAACAGAAAGCCGCATGATAGACGATTTAACCTCAAATCAACGTTTATAAGATTTTAAATCTATTTAGTATTTATTAAAATGGACCAAGTAAATGATGAAAACCCTAGAATAATTCTGGGAGAACATAAAATAACACGGGTAAGATACATTAGTATGACCTCTTTAATTATTTTTTTTAATTTTGTTAATTATTTACAGAACTTGCCTACTACTGAAACAATATTGGATCAGACATTTAATATAAAAAGTTTCAAAAAAAGTCTTCGTATTGTAATTGTTCGTTATACAGATACACCATTAGAAATGGAATTTGATATAATTGGGATGCATCCATTTTTAGCAAATACATTCCGAAGATTAATGCTAAGTGATGTTCCAAGCATGGCTGTTGAAAAGGTTCATGTTTACAATAATACATCCATTATACAAGATGAGGTGTTGTGTCATAGATTGGGATTAATTCCACTTAGAGCAGATCCACGAATGTTTGATTATAGATCAAATGGTAAATTTGAAATAAATATAATTTCTTATCTACTAAATAGTTTTTAGATTCTGAAGGCACTGAACAAGATACTCTTGAATTTGAATTAAAAATAAAATGCACATGGAACAAAGATGAAAATAAAGATTCATCACGAGTTGATGATATGTATAAAAATAATAATGGTATGTAATTTGTTAAATGATTGTCTTAAATATTCTACCGTTCACATCCTTGCACTAGAGAATTTTGTTTTATAAAAGCATAATCTTGAATGTGGTTTTATTAAAAATAACATTAATATTTTTTTAGTATATTCAAAACATATTAAATGGTTACCTATAGGTAATCAAAGTGAAACATACAAACCAGCCGATGTAGGTCCTATAGATGATGATATATTAATAGCTAAAATGAGACCTGGGCACGAGTTGGATTTAAAATTAATAGCTGTTAAAGGAATTGGTAGAGATCATGCCAAATTTTCTCCAGTTGGTAAGCTAGTTGTATTAAAATTCTATTGTTATTGCTATCATAAATCATATTTTCAGCTACTGCATTTTATCGACTTCTTCCGGATATAAAGTTAACACGTGAAGTTGAAGGTGAGGCGGCAGAAAGACTAAAGAAATGTTTTTCACCTGGTGTTATTGGATTAAGACATAAGGAAGGGCGCACAGTTGCTGTAGTAGAAAACTCAAGATATGATTCAAGCAGTAGAAATATTTTTAGACACGATGATTTAAAAGATGCAGTTATAATGACAAAAATCCAGGATCATTTTATTTGTAAGTAGCTATATTCATGTAGGTAGTAGAGAATTGGAGTTCTATTCAGTTTTTTGTTGTACAGTTTCTATCGAATCAGTAGGAGCAATGCCGCCAGATATTATATTCACAGAAGCTGTTAAAATATTAAGAAATAAATGTGTAAGTTTACTTGAAGAATTAGAGCAAGTTTAATAAGGAATTATAATTTTTAAATATACCATATACTTATTTATGTTTGTAACTGTTAATATAACTTTTGTTACTGTAGTACTAAAGGAATTTAAATACAATGTAAAAAAAAAGATTAACAATTGCCTATTTTTATATGGTAATGTCATCACTATGGTAACAACCAAACAGATGGCTAGTTGCTATACTATAACGTTACCAATTATTTAGTGTGTATTATGCAATAACCCTCTAATATACTAAAATCACATGAGAAGATAATTTTCCATGTAGAAGCAAATAGAGTGGATACTTGAGCGGAGTGAAAATGGCAAAAAACATTTTTTCCTATTGCCTTTCGTCAGTGTTAGTAATTTTGCAGAATTTGGGCTCTGTATGATATCTTTAGTTGCCTCTGAGGCAATGGAATTTGAGAATTTCAGTAGAAACTGAGATATCTAAATTATGATTAATTAATGCAACTCTTTGCTTGCTTTTATTACAAACGCAACCCAGAACTCACCACATGGAGGGTGACTGCACTTCCAGTTCCTCCCCTAAGTTTTTTTTGCTAATTTCTTTCCAAAGATTTTACAAATTGATTTTTTGTTTCAAATTCTGGCAGAGGTCTTTGGGCCACTATTTTAGCTCTTATAAATTCATTCCTATCCTCATACCCACAAACTGAAGCTAATGCTTCAGTCATAAGTTTATTGCATTGGTCTACAGACTGAGAGTGACATGGGAATTTTAGTAGTTCAGTTTCGGCTTGAACATCAAATCATTTTTTTGAGATCCTCATCACATGTATATTTGCAGTTAATGGAGGCTTGGTTATTTTTGAATTTTGCCAGTTTGCCTTCTTTACTTTTTGTTATTAGATCAGTCCGATTTTTTACCCTCTCCCTCCTAATCTTACTACGATCAATAACTTTATTTGCTTTTCATGGTCACAACTTCCAAATCTTTCAGAGCTGCATTGATAAGAACTGCAGTTCTATCTGATATCCCAGATGTAACGATCACTTTTTGCACTCGTTACATATTGTGTGGTTAACCCTTCTATCTGTGTGTACAATTGTACAAAAATGGCTATAACTGATATAAAGATTGTCTGTTTGTGTAGTTTGCAGTACATTTAACAGAACATAAAAATAATGCTTTTGCAATTGTTCATTTTAGCATAGCAAGTTTTTTTTAAATGATTGTTTTTTTTTTGTTTTTCCAACTTCTTTGAGAAGAATCAGTTTATGTGTAAAAATCAAGGTATGTTGAGCTTAGCTTCCACGGTAAATTATACAGGGTGTTTTCAAACTTGGGGTATTTATTTAAACAGGTGCTTATTCGTATTGTAATAGACCGATATTAACGTAAAAATACTAGAAATTTACAAAATTTAATAAATCACTTTTTTTTCATTAAATGTTGTCCCTAAGTATGGCCCTGCAGCCGTGTTGTGTAACTGAGAAACCCCAATTTTCAATGTTTATTTAAACATAATAGTCAACTAGGTTCAAATCGGACAGACTGAAAGCAAGTAATTATAGTCAAGGTTATTCAGGTGCATACTAAGAACATTTGTTTAGAATTTTGAGAAACATGAAAGAAAGTTGTTAACTATGTATAATAGATTTTATGACCCTTTGTATTGTGGTCCTCAATACTATACTTACCGTTACTACCACAAATTTCTACAATACAATACAATTTTATTTAAAATTTAAAAGCTTTGAGTAAAATT
>VTPC01091159.1:41235-172693 GCA_011009095.1 Ignelater luminosus
AAGAAAATGGTCATGTAGTTCCAATCTTCCTCGGAAGCAGGTAAAAACCTTCCACTACAAACTGTCCCTCTTAAATAACTTTTACTTTCTCGTCAGAAAGTGAAACTTTTATCACAGAGCCGGATCTAGCCCTTCTTACATTTTCAAACGTCAATATCTTCATTATATTAAAACTTTTACTAGGGTAATTTTTTGCCAAACGACACTGTTTAATGTGTAGTATTACCTGTTAAAATTAATACCCCAAGATCCAAAACACCCTGTATAACGATATGGTTTGAAGTCTATGCAAGAACTGATTTTTCTATATGTATTTCAATCACTTTTTAATTTACTAAAAAGCTTAATAATTAATGGAACATTGAGGTTAAAACTCTTATGTGCCTGAATTAAATTATTAGGTACTGTTTTGTTCTTGAAAAATTGAATTGCAGATCAAATCATAAATCAAAATCTAATAATGAAAACAGCTTTAAAACATCAAAAAGTTGTACCGACACCATTTCTTTTATTGTTTAAGTATACATATACAGTACATATTAAAATGATTCTTAAATTAGAAAAGGGGTTACAGTACTTTCTTTAGCATGTACATTTTATAGTGAACAGCAATTTGTTTTACTATACAAAAAAATATTTTAATAGATATTACATAAAATTCAAATTAAAAAAAATACAATAAAACTGTTTCTCCACCAAATAAAAAATAATAACAGAATTACTATCTTGTTAAGATATTCTAACTAAATATTTTATAAACTCTCTTATCTGCGATATATTTTAAAAATAAAAAAACTTAAATGTGGTAACTTTGAGAATTAACATAGTAGAAATTAGTTATTTATAATATTAGGCATAATAACTTGGAGGCACTGTGAGATCACTAAGTAGACAAAGTTCTTCTTCTGTAAACTTCAATTTATGTACATCCCAATTGTCATGATGTGTCCGTTTAAAGTCACCTAGTGTTTGTCGAATTGTGGTCTTAAAAGGAAGAGAAACATATGCTACAGAAAATTATTTTGTAAACAAATCAAGAACTTACTGGTATTGGTTGTGGATCATTCAAATGCTTTCCTAATTCCAAAAATATATCTGACAAATACTCAGGCACATCATATGGATGGCAACTAACAAATGCACACATTCCAAGTACACCAGCATGTCGAATTTGAATAGCCCGATTGTTATTTACTTGACTATTACTGCCAGGTATATTTTTATTAAAATTGCGATTTTTTAATTTTGTTCTTGATTTTGCTTTAAATTCCATCTAAAATTGATTAATAATTATAAAATCCTTAATTAAATAACTGTAAAATTACCAATAATGCTGATGGATCAGGTACAAAATGACAATGTAAGAATCCACTAAGAATCTCACCAGCTTTAATTCTAACTTCAGGTTGTGCATCTTCTAATAATGTTAATACTATTCTTTGTATCTAAAACAAATCAAGCTAAAATCTCCTTTCTATCCAATTTCTTAATAACTATTAACCTCTAATACCCAATCTTGATGAATTATAATAGTAGCAAAATTATGGAACACAAGTACTGGAATGAATTCGGCAATTACAGCTCGTGCAGACCAAAATGGACATTCGGCCACTTTCTTTATTGCAGCCAAAGCAGCAGGCACATACTGTTCCAAAATTAATGTATGGCCCATAACTGCTAATACATTGGAACACACTGTGGTAAGTTCATCATCTGTCTCATTACTTTGCAATACACAAGCCAATGGTAAAAGTTCGTAATGTTCAGGTACAGCTGCATAATTCATGCGTGTAACACTGCCAGTTATATACTTTGCGACTGCAAACAAAATGTTAAATAAACAAACAAATGAATTTAAAGCCCTTTTTCAACGATTCTAACGATATACCACTTGACATAGTTATTTTTACAAATAAATAAATTATAGCTTTTTTTTCTTTTCATTTTCGAACTGTTCAAGTAATATGTTATGGAAACAATTGATAGATGCGCACCGTGTTTAATAATAAAATTCAAGTTAGTTATTAAAATTTTCTTTTAATTTCAAATTATTTTGGTGTGAAATGTTTATTCCATTGGAGTTGCAATTTTAAATAAAAATAATTTTTGAGACACTAATAAACAGAGAATGACAAACGATAAATTAAGAAACAATCAAGAAAATTAGGATATAAATAAAGTAGTACCCAAACAACTTAATTAAAGTTTTTGCAATTCATAATAATATAATTTGTTGTATTATCTAAGATTTTATTACACATTTTTCTTCTAAATTATTGTTTTCTTTAGTCTCTGGTCCCAATTAAACATAATTTGTATGTATGTATATGCAAAACTGTATCTCAACTTATGCGAATTCAACTTACACGGTTATCGCTCAGTCCCATCTATCACGTTATCTAACAATTAGCAGTGTAATATTTGTGTATTTGTACTTTTATTTCAAATTAAAAAAACAAGAATAATTATTATTAGTGTGACAGATGATAAAACATTTCATAACACACCATCTGCTTGCTTTTTAAACACGTGTGCATATCGGAGTTCTATATCTTACTTAAACATATGCCATTTAAACTCTTCGCACTTTGCATTGTCCCTATGACTATAATACCCAGTGACAGCCAGTATGTATATTTACCTGTTTTAAACAAACGAATAGCTTCATCTTTATCTCCATTACTATTCAAACTAATTAGTTTTAACTTTTGCGATGCAGTATCAACTGTATTTTCTTCAATTTTTCTCATAGTGTCTATGGTGCTTTCATAAAAATGATTTAATTTTGGCATAACATGTATAAAGAAGTCTCCTACTTTTGGACAACTAACTGCATTACCATTTGAAAATCCAATATCTTCAGAAAAAATCACAGTTAAGCATGAGCTAATTTTTTCTCTAACATTTTGAAATGGATGTGCTAAATGTCCTTTTAGATAATCTAGTAATCGACTAATTAGTTCAGCATTTCTCCAAGACTGTTGATTTAAAGCACTCTGTAGAATGTAAATACGGCAACAGCCAATGAAAGATGTTTGTTCACTTAAAGGATTATCCATGAGAAATTCCAATAACCAATGATGACGGTTTGGATCTCTAGAATCTAAAGCCATAGCAAAGCAAATTCCCCAATCACCTAAAGTCTCTGCAGACATATTTGAAAATGCTGTACGTAATATTGGAATTAGAACTGTCCATAGTTTGTCAACTTTATCGAAACTCCAGTGCTTTGAACCACGAATTATACCTCCAATAATTTCAGCAGCACATCGTTGACTCTGTTCTTGGTTATCACTTGTTAATTTTTCAAGATGTGGTATAAACAGATGCAGAAAATGATCTTCAAATACTTTGAATAAATTCTGAGAATAAATTCGACTTTAGATCTCTAAAATAATTGGAATTTTCTTTTCTATTTACCTTAAAAACTAAATATCGAAAACCACTAAATTGGTCCTTTCCCTTTTTCTCTTCCATTGATAAGAATTTTATAAGAATGCCTACAGTTTTTTCATTAAAAAATTCTACAATCTCTTTTTCTTGCTCACTCAAATTGGCTAATCTGTTTGCAAAGGCAGGTTGTTCATCTGATGGTGCATAAACTTCTAACACCTTAGGCCAAGCATAGTAACCATAATCGCGTCTATGTAAATATCTTGATTGATTCCATTCGTGAGAATTTTTAGGTGCAGTCTTGCTGTTATACAATAACCATTGATTATCTGATCGTATTCCTGGCGCAACTGTACTTTTTTCCTTGAGATTACTAAAGCTATATGGATCTATAACAATTTTCTTGTACTTAGGTTTGTTTTGTAATAAAATAAACAAAAAGACTCTTAATGCAATTTTTCTTATTTCAAGTGAATCATTGATCAGAGCATTTAGAAAGAATCTAACCACTTGTGGGTTGTATTTTACATCTGCATGTACCATATCTTTGATGAAGCTTAAAGCCATTGAATTATATCGCCAATGTCTAGAATATAAAATTTTAGTTGAATTAAAAACTAAATTTTGATAATTTGCTATGATTTATAAAAAGTAAGAAGACTAAGTGAAACTAGGTATGAGTGGCACAACATTTACAATTAAACTTACAGATTTCCCTTAACACATGCATCTAGCAAAGAATTGACAGCTTCATTATAAGCCCTAACTTTCCTTTCATTTTCTTCTTGTAACATTTTAGGACCTGAATCAATAACACTTTGGAAATTATCTAACACTACCGCTGGGATGACTTTTGCAAAATTATAGGCAGCAGTAATACATTTGTTAGATAATTCAAATTTGATAGAAATAGTTGGAAAGCGACGAATAGCATCAGTGAGAGCGTTCATAAGATTAACGATGGATGGTTTTTCTGATGGTTTAGATTTGATTATAAGTGGCCAAAGTTCTTTAATTAAATTCCAATCATGCCTTGTCGCAATTGGTGTATTTTTTGAACCCAAAAGTATAAAAAGACAACCTTTAAACTTCTCATGATGTTCTGTTGTATCTATTTGAAGAATCTCCTTTATATGTGGTATTAAAACTCGATAAGAATAAGGAAACGTAGCAATTGTAGCAAAAAGTTTATTTTGAGCAGTAATTCGAACCTAGAATTAAAGATGATATATAAAACAAAATTTTAAAACGATGGTTTATTTACCTCACTGTAGTGAGAAACACTTAATTCAAATAAATCCAAAATAATTTGTTTATGAGTTTCTGTGAAAGAGCACGTACGACTTTCATTACGAAATTCTTGATGGAGCATAACACGATCAATCAAGGTATATCGTAAGTGACTCTTATTTTGATGTAATCTATCTTCTAGAACTTTTTTAACCATATGAAAATTTTTCCAATGTGATTCAAAATCACGACCCCGAAATTTATTAAATAGCAATATATCATATATCTAAAATAATAAAAAAAAAGAAACATTAAGAAATCTTTTAACAATAATAGTAATGATTAGAACTGGCAGGTTTTATGGTCTTCATAGTTATAGTGGAAAGAAATCAGGATTGTTGGGAGGCCTGCTAGATTGGTGAGCAGTTGCCAATCAATAGCATGAGAACAAAGATTTTTTGATTTGTAAAGTTGGTACTAATGCAATTAATCAAACTCCAGTTTCTTATCTCCACTTATGAAATACTCTAAAACCTGCTAGCTCTAGAATAACTTACATAAACAATATTGAAGATACTTTTTGTATCGCCTTCATCTATTTCTAAAACTTTCTTTTGTACATTATGTAGAGTATCAGCTATTACTTTACGCACGTTTCGACCATCTGACATCGTTACAGTTTTAGGGCCTCCTATAACTAGTTCAAATGCCCAAGGTTCTAATACAGAATCAACCCTGTAAAAATAAATGGATAAAAAAGTGAAAGAAGGGTAAAGAATTTATTATTACATAGATAAAATTTACAGTATAAGTTGAGGACTGCATATATATACTTACAACTGAATAGCAGGTTCTCGCCACTGTGGCAAGACACTTTGACATCCTAAGATGGCACTGACAATTCTAAGATGTCTTCTTAATTCTTTTCTATCTAATGCTACTTCTCCTTTTGAATATTTATCTAGAATTTCTAATTCCGGAACTAAATACTTATTTAGAAGTTGTTGTACACAATCAATTTCAGCTTTTCCTGGTTCATACCATGTAATATTAAGATTCGCTATGTTTCCTGGTTCTGCCCATTCTCTTTAATTAAATAAAAACGTGATAAATAAATAATTACACTAAACATTGGTAGCTTACCGAACAGTGAAAAAATCTTTAATAGGCGTACTATAAGGTCTGTTACAACTGCGATATTCAATTGGTTGTGTGAAACTTAACGATGTCATAATTAAGTTGAGCATATGGGCAGCCAATCTACTTCCTTGGGTGGAGTTCATATGCAAAGTTCGATCTAATATTCTATTAAGTCTGTCCATATAGTTTAGCAACTCTGAATGTCCATCTAGTATCTATAAAGTTTCGACAAAATAATGATAATAAAAATGACAATAAAAAGATAGAAGTTCAACTAACCTCAGACAGAAGTAATAAATTATAAAGAAGTTCATCATTAAGCTGCTCTTCTTTAAGAATTTCATCATCGTCTCCTAATAATCGTTCAATAGTATTACACAAATCTGGTAAAAATAACTTCATTGTTTCTTTAGGATTTGTTTTAGCAAAGCAAGCACACAATATTGCCACTAGCTTTCCAGATATCTTTGATTCTAATATACGATTTGTGGCAAAATTATGAACCTTCTTTAATGCTGCCTAAAACAGAAGAGAAAGATTAGTATTATTTGGATATGCTATATTTATAACTCTCTGGCACTGGCATAGAAGTTACTCTAGTTCTAATCGACATCGATTAATGTTTCCGTTTCATTTTTCTTTGTTAACTTATAAAAGTACATACAACATTAAGAAGTAAATAGCATACAATCAAAGTTGAGAATTTACTTTGTATTTTGCAAGTATAGAGAATCACGGCCTCACACTAATGTAAGACTTCTTGGATTGATTTCATAAATGAAGTTTCTAACTTAGACAGTGTTGGATTAAATCGCTGCATCTTAAACTCTGACTGAATTTCATAAAGTTTATTTTTGATATATTCAGCTAATGTTTGATCTTTGGCCATTGTCTAAACTCTAACCTGAAATTTTGTTTATGAAGTCAGCCCATTATGCCTCAGCAACAAAATAACAAATTCTACATATTTGTTAACCAAGACATCTACATACATTTATAGATTTGAGTTGCATGTTTACAAGCATAGTGTTTTTGCAATAATACTAATCTAGTCCTGAAAATGGTAGAAATTATAGATAAAACCAGTGTTGTAACCTACCTACGTACTAATTAAGTACCCAAGTACCTACAAAGGTACTTAAAAAAAGGTTTCTATTTTTTTTAACTTAAAACTGTTAATGCAAAAGTTCAACTAATTTGTTTGGACACAAGCTACACATCAAATATAATATTCGTCAATTGCCCTCTGTGTATGTATGTATTGTCTATTCAGAAACTCGCGTTTAACCATGGGGATGCGTATATTATTATTTACATTTACTCAAGAATCAGATTGCCGTGTTTAAACTGCATCCACAAACAAAACTAACATGACTTTTTTAACAAATTTGAAACTCAGTCACCTTTTTATTGAGAAACAATGCGATTAAATTAAATTTTATCCAATCTAATCTAATCAATACTGCACCGGACCGAGATGATTTTTGTACTGCACTGGGTGGGCTACATTTTCTTACTAATTTGGACCAAGTTTGTTTTCATACTGCATCGAACCGCTGCTTTTTTGTACTGCACCGGACGGATTACATTTTCGTACTGATCTGGACAGGGCTTCTTTTCGTACTACATCACACGGTGTCTAATTGCCTTTAATTAGCTCACTGATATGAAAATATCGAGTTTCAATTATTAAGTATAGATATTGCTTAGATCAAGGAGGGTAGCAACAAAGAGGAATAATAAAATGTAGATTGGTTACTCACACATTCTTAAAATAATTTTAGTTAAGGTAGAATTAGCAATGCTTATATAACTCAATTAATCTTAAAATATACGCTATTAAAAACAAACTAATACGAGGAATACATTACATATAAATTGAATAAACTTTTGTAAAATAAATATGTAAATATTAAACAACCTTGTTTTACTTCCAATCTCGCAAAGCGTCTATACATCAAGAAACCTAACCTAAGATTCCTTTTTACCTAACCTCTATTAAATGTTTAGCTTGTTAAAAATATCAACGGTGGAACCTTTTAAATCTCCATGGAATGTTCCGATATTTTATGATTCAAAATAGATTGTACATTCTACATTATAGATCTGTATGACTTTAACTTTAACATTAATTATGAAAAATAACATCTGCCAAATGACCTCCTCTAGCTTGCCTACAAATGCATGTTTGCTTAATCACATTTTCTGTTACTTTGTTACAAATTTCCAGATTTATGTTTGCAATTTCTTCACATATATTGGTTTTATGTTGATCAACTGTTCATGGTTTGTTAGCATACCCTTTACGCTTTAAAAGACTTCAAAGAAAAAGATTTGGTAAACGAGGGGGTCAGTTGATGTCACCACCCTTTGAGAAGATTTGGCCAGCAAAATTTCATGCAAAAGTTCAAGTGTACATGTGGCTCCATCTTGTTGAAACTATGTTCTTTAATCCCAAAAACAGCATAGTATAATAACAATCATCTGTAATTGTTTCACTTTGCTTTACCTCTCTTATCTTCAAAGAAAATGGCTCTACAATTGATTGAACACCATACAGTTGCTTGACATGAATTTGTTGGAGATTTTCAACTTCTCATACACCGTGTTCGTTTTAACATTTGCTATAGGAAATTAGTATGGGAAATCTGAAATATGCCAAATAGTTCGTTCTCGAATAAAAGTCAGTGAAATTAATAGTTGCAATCGATAGATAAGATATTCTAACGTACTGTCCAAAAATATTACCCTTAATAACAATTCCAATTCTTCAGAAATTATAAATTCATTAATTACTTGCAAAACATTAATTTAAAAGCCAAAAACTGAAAAGTCAACGCGACTGGCCTCTGTGGTTCAATGGTTATTACTGCTTGCTAAACCGCACGGGCTCTTCGAATGCAAGATCGAACCCCGTTACAAGCAAGACTTTTTTTTTAACTTTATTTGTCATTAATCTTTAATTTAATAACAATTTAAATAATTTGTTATTATTTTTGTATTCGAAAAACGTACAAGAAATAATAAATTAGAAATGAAAACTGATGATGCTTTTTCTTACTGCATACAACAAAAACCAATTTTTACAATATTAGTACAATATTAAGGGTAATATTTTTGGACAGTACGTTACAGTATCTTATCTATCGATTGCAACTATTAATTTCACCAACTTTTATTCGAGAATGAACTATTTGGCATATTTCAGATTTCCCATACTAATTCCCTATAGCAAATGTTAAAACGAACACAGTGTATATAGCTATTGTGTCTGCTTACAAATCCACTTAAGTCAAGCTTTATTACTCATCATTAATTCGTGATAAAAACTAGCGTCATCAATACTTAATTGAAATATCTTTTCGTTACATGTCAGCCGATGAGCATTATCATTTTCTTGCAGCTCTTGAGTTAATTGAATTTTGTAAGGATACAAATTCAAGTCTATTTTTCATTATTCTCCATAAAGAATGGGGATTTATTTCAATTTCTTGAGAATGACATCTTATGGATGTTTCTGGATTTTCATTCACATTATCTCTCACCATTGCAATGATTTCAGGCATGCGCACTCCATAACATCATACAGACTTTAGCACATTTGCTATAGTATTCAATGTTTCAAAATTTTTAAATGTAGTCTTATGGAGGAGCATGATTATGACCAAAAACATCACGTAGTTTTCTTTGTGTTTGAACAACTGAAGACCCATTCTGATAGTAAGTTTTAACAACTAAAACATATTATGTTGGTGTTAAATTATTCTCATAAATATTATTAATAACTATACTGTACGCACTGCATGACTGTCAAAGCCAAATTGACGTAATGTCAACAGAATAAGCATGGTGACAAAACAAAATGGTAGCACTATATTTGCCACACCCAGTATAATTAAACATATTCATGTGGATGTGATATGCTTATGATCTCCATCAAAAATGATGCCAGAGATCATAGTCCTTAAAGTATGCAGTTACCTCATATGCTGACAGCTGATAAATCTGACATTGGTCAGTAGGCTGACGTGTGTTGTCAATTGGTAAATTCTGGTATTAATTACGTCATGGTATCAGATTTCATCATTATGAGGCAAGTGTATACTCTAAAGAGCATGACCACAGATAAACTTAAACTTCATATAAAATTTATGCACATAAAATTGACGCAAGTGCCAAATGCCAGAGAAATAGTTAAAAGAAAAAACAAATAGGTATCAACAATATAAAATAACTAACTTTTGTCAAGAACACTTTAAAAATCTATTTATATTGTTTGATACTTTCTGAGAATAATGAAACTTAAAAATATCATACTGTGTAAATTTCAGGAGAACACTGATATAATAATGAAGTGATAACAGAAAATAGTGCAGTTTCAGAAACTGATTCCAATTTACTTTTATGCTCGTTATCACTTTGTTCCAACCTTGTGAATTCTAAAGAATTTGATTCAACCCAAGCGCAAATTCTATCGAAGAATTGTAAAATAAAATCTTCTAAACCAGCTGAAGCTTCACAAATGGCATGTTCTTCTTCTGTTAAGTCATTATAATATTTACTGGCATCAGAAGAATCTACTAATGGTGCAAGATTGGAAAAATGTGAGATTAAATTAAATGTCATTAAGCATTTTCGAATGTCATTTGGATCTATGCCAGGTAAAAGTGATGTCAATAATGGAAATACATGAGTTGGACCTTCTGGATAATTACTTTTTGCACCTCGCACCATAAATCTGTAAAAATTATTTAGCAACTTAAAGCAAAACAGATAGAAATTCTTTTACCTGGCTACAGACATAGTACATATCATTGAAGATGTCAATTTATGAGGCTCAGTTAGACTATCCATTGATGCATACAATTTATCAAGGACAATTGGAACAATTATATCAGGTCTTAAAGCTGCCATATATTGCAGAGCATGAGCTACATCATGGTTACCTTGACGAGAAAACATGGCTTGTTCTAAACAGGGTTTCATAATGTTGACGAAACGTTCTATATCAGCATCAGTAAGTTTAAAATGATCAGGCGTTTGTAATTCCCAAGTAAATTTTTTAAAGCGCTCACAATGAACACGCTGAACAAAATAAAAGGTTAATTTTTTTAATAGCTCACGCACCCGTGGTGTCCACCTGAAATTTCAAAATTAAAAGGTTTCATTTTAATGTTAGTATATATTAATGTTAATTAATTACTTTCCAATATTAGCAGGATGGTAATACGTTTCTAAAGTTTGCATAAACTTTTCTAAATGATAAAATGCTGTATCACTTGAACCACCTAAGCAACAAACAATCCAAATAGCCATAGCAGATGCGTCAATTTTATATTGTTTTCCTGACTGCCTCTGTCGATAGCTAACTGGCAAATGTAAAGCCCTTCGAAATCTAACAAACATAATTGGAATGTAAGGTTCCCAGTTAACACGCCCTGTATTATAACTTGCTAGACGTGCCATAAGCCAAGTTAAATGCTAAAAAACAAAAATTACATTACACTAACATTTCAGTTTTATTACCTATTTTCTTTTTACATTTTCCCACAAACTAGCATTATGACAGACTTCCCATAAATGCATCAATTCTTCCAACCACAACTCATATCCTAGGTGTTTTTCTTCAGGTTTTGTTATAATAGGCAGAAATAATTCTAAATACTCTATTGCACTGGCAATGTCTGAACTACCATAAGGACATAATTTTGGACGAAACTCATCCAGAATGTCTCGTGTTACTTCAACTCGAAAATAACTGCAACATCGCATTGTAAAATAATGAAATCATAGATCTCTTGTGAACTTACATGCGACAAATACGTATTAAACTTTCAATAATACCTTCTAATGATGAAAAATATCTATACATCCCAATGTCAGTTTTACTTTTTTCCATTACTCTAATACATAAATCATACAAGGGTCTCCAGTCAAGTTGCAAGTCTTTTGGTGATAATAATTTCTTTCTAGAAGAAAATATTGAGTAAAATTATTGTTAACTATTGCCAGCAGCTAACATCATTATTTCATGATCCATCTCTTTTGAATGAATGTCATGTTATAAAACATCTTCCTTCAATCAAATCTAGCTCGAATATCATTATGAGGTTTGATTTTTCTTTGATAAAAATGATGATTCTTTTTAAATAACAATTAAGTTGCAAAATTAATGGAATATAGAAATCATAATGTTAACTACATTTATAGTTAATAACGCTTTATACAACCAGTCCTATAAAAACATTGTTTAACTGTGCCTAATGATTAGATTATTATAAAAATTGTTAAGACAGGATTATGAAATAGAAATAATTTAATATTAGTTTAACTACATGTTTTTGTTGTCAAATGCTTTCTTAAAACAAATCAAATAGAGCTATTTCTATTTCATTATTAACTCTTCCAGTATTTTACTGCATTATATAGTAAAATCATGATCTTTACTTACCGTTTTTAATTCTCCTGAAAAAAATCACAACCCTATTTAATACCAATATTTAAAACTCTACAGTAGAATACTTTAAAATTAATAATAATCTAAAAACGTTAAGTTTTCCTCTGGATATTCAGAGTGTTTCACAAATAGAAACGAAGAATCTAGCAAATTCGAATGCCAAGAATAAACCAAAAGACATGAACTTTTTCCTAAAAATGCATCGCTTTTTGAAATGTGAACAATTTTATTGTTTTACAGTGAGTTACAATTTTTCCTTTTTGAGAGTTTATTTGTTTTATAGCATGGTCACTGTCCGTATCCACACACAATTCAGCTTATCTATGCATAGCGTTTCAGAGGTATTAGAACAAGAAATCCTAAATTAAATATTGACAATCTATCATCAATATTTTTAAATAGATGTAGGTCTGCACTTGTTCTTCCAGGGCTCAGACTCTACATTTCAAATCAAATTTCCTGGCTTTTCCAGGATTTCCATGAAATTCTCCTGAAAATCCCATGTGTCTATACTAGTCTATTACCTTTCAAAGGTTGGTGTGCAACTGGGATTTGTTTCAATAATATCGGTAAGTTTCGTGTAAACATCAAAAGTGTCATACCAACGCACGAACTGGTTAACTACTGTCATGTCATCATTAAAGAAAAAGTAGGACCCTTGCTTTACCTGTTGTGATTCTTACTTTTGCAGAAATATTGATTTGGAGTTAGCCTCAATATTCATTATACAGTGTTTGAGATAATTAATTGTTCAAAGAAAAACAAATTCAGCTATTGAAAGAAAAACATAATCATTGCAACCTCTACTGGAAAATAAAAAACTAATATGAAAGTCAACAATACTGTTGCAATAACAGTGAAGTATGTTGTCAGAACCAGTCAAAAGAATACAGAAGATTGTAAAATCATCAGATCTGGAGATTTATTGTTAGCTCTGGCAACAGTGGGTTGCAGCTCTTGTTCACTTCCTTTCCGCCATGTTTACAAAACTTAAAGTTTCAATTTCACATCCAGGCGTGTATTAATTACCCAAGGCAACTTGCCATGAGACAATCTTTCTTGGTGTTCCGATTTAACATCCAGACGTGTATTTCTCACCCTGGGGAAAAGTGCAATAACTCGCATTTGACATGTGCAATAGCACTATCCAGTTTTAGGTTTGTATAATAAATCGTTCATCAATACTGTCATGCTTGCATGCTGTATTTGTTTCGGGGCATTTGGTCTAGCAGTATGAAGTTGTATGATGACTCAACGTCTCACCTGGGTGAAACATACAGAATTGGAACGTACCCCTGTTGGTTTATGGTTTTCGCCCATACTTTTGGATAAGGCTTGCTTTTGTTTATATGATGTGGATTTATCCAGACATTATACTCTCCAGAAGTGCTGTTTTAAGTCTCACTTTATTTTAATATTTATTTACAGGAGCAGGTGCACAATTGCTTCGTCACAAATGCTTAACCATTTTGTTCTAGTTCTTGCTTGTGCTTTGGGGTTCTTTATTTTCAGAGTCATTAGATCTTCTCTGATCCCATCTTCTTAACTTTTCTTTGGTCTTCCTTTTACTCTAGATATTTATGGTTGCCATTCACTAATTATTTTTGGTGTCCTCTTACCCTCCATCTCCATCTTCTTAATACGACCCCACCATTTCAATCTCTGTGTCTTTATAAATTTCATTCTATCTGTTCCATTGATAATTTTTAAAATTTCATGGTTTATTAGTTGTCTTGCACCATTATCTTCTTTTGTTGTACCCCACACCATCTTATTATCTTCCTCTCCCATATTTGTAGCTGTTCTTCTTCTTTAGCATTCATGCTCAAAGTCTTAGCCTTATACGTGACTATTAGTCTTATGACTGTCTTATACAGTTTTAATTTGGTTTTTTGCTCTTGCGTTTCTCCTTAAATATGTGTTTATATCCATAATATGTTTTTAAGCCTTTTTTGTTCTCCTTCAACTTCTTTTAAGTTATTGTTATACGATATTTGAAAACATAAATAGTTGAAGCTTAGAACTTCCTCAACTTCCAACTTTAATGTATTTGGTTTTATTTATATTAATTTTTAATCCTAAGTCTTTTAATATGCCTTCTAGCTTGATAAATGTTTGTTGTAGTGCTTGTTTTGTTCTGCTTGAAATGACTATATCATCTTCATAAGCTATTACTTGAGTCATTTTCTTACTGATGGTGTCTATTAAACCTGTTTTCTATTGCAACTTCTGGCACATTAAAAAGTGATGGTAATAGAAGTATCTAAGGGCTTCTATTGTTTTGGGCTTTCTAAGCTTATAAAATGCCTGTTTTAGTGCATTTGGACTAATTATATGTATAGCATTTACCATACTGTGGTTAGAGCATTTTGCTATTTACCAATTTCTTTTTCTGATAAATTTTGATGTGATTATACAGGAATGTTGTGAATATTTTATAGGTCATGTTTAACAAGGGCACTCTCCTATAGTTTGAGCATTCATCTTTATTTTCACTTTTGAAAATCAAAGTTATTTTTCCTTATCTCCATATTGTTTTAAATAATTTATGTATTTCCTCCATATTTCAACATTTCATTTATTATATCATCTGGGCTAGGTGTTTAATAGTTTTTTAATTTATTAATAATGTCCTTGATTTCATCATACTTAGGTTTCTTCCTTGTCTTCCTTTTGTTTACCTTACTTATCTTGTTCCCTCTCTCTGTACCAAATAGTTCTTGTTAGTGAGCTCTCCCATTTTCTTTCATCAAACACCCGATTAACCTATTAAAAAAATTAGATATTGTAAGAAACCCATTATAGTAAGAATAATTGCACACTTTTTTTTAAAATCTTTTATTACATTGATTCTATAGATTTCGAATTTTTACAGAGAATTATTGATATAAAATAATTTCTAAAAATGTGCAAAAATTGCATGTATTAAATTTCACTTGCTATTTGGCAACGATCAAAGATAAATAAACAATAATATATTGATATTTTTTATCTTTGGAAATGATAGTAGTTTTCTAATGTGTAATATAAAATGTCAGACAATGACACTTCACATATCAAAATCCTAACCTTAAACACGGAGAATTAAATTATACTAGACATGAAGCATGCAATTCGACCAATCGGGGCATCGGTCATGTACTGAGTGAATAAACTTATAATTACCTCATTAATCACAATCATGCCAGGATCTGCTTAGATAAGCTAAACTTTAATTTTTTTCATAAATTAATCAGGTGTTCGATGACAGACATTTTACGGTCACCGCTTAAACTATTACCTACACTACATTTAAAAAACAAGGTAACTTTATTTCTTTTCAGTGCTTTGCAAAAAAAAATTTTTTTTAAAGTGTTCTTTTCACTACTGTCCGTTCCAGGAGAGATAAACAGGAAAACAAATTGATAACAATAATAATTTAAGTAGTAAATTATCAAATTGTTGGCAACTGACCACTTGGCAATAATATTTGTCTTCAAAATGTCTCAAAGAATTCTTAAGACATTGTCTCACCATACTCTGTTGAAATTGACCTTTAAAATCTGAATTACATCAGAAATATTTATGTTGAAGATATAAACATCTTTAAATGTAGTGGGTAGTTGTTATATTTCTCCTGAATCAATAATAATTAGTTTGTTTTCTGTCAGTAATTATTTTCTTAGTTTTTAATTTTCCATTTTCAGTTTTGGGCCAGAACTTGAAGGCATAGACCACTGTAGTAATTACTGGAGCGCAGAAAAATATGCACAGAAAAACTCTCAAGATAAGCACTTTATAGACATTAAAAACTGGTTGAAATGTACTACATTACTTTAACTGCAATTTTAAAGTAAAATAACATTTAGCTAGAATGCATAGTTCTATCTTATGTCATTGATGGGTTCGAGTTGGTGCTCGCTAGAGCAGAGTGAATGAGATGAACATTCATGGCATCATTGATCAGATTGAACAAGTAATATACCAAGCATGCAGATGTATGATATAAAGTTTGTCATGTTTCAAATTGAATGCTCTGTTGTCACTTTGAGCACTCAGATTGCACTAGGACTGCCAATTCGAACCCACACCTTATGTATCAATAAAGTCCTGACTTGTTTACATTTCAATATTGACAAACTAGCAAAATAATAAGTAATCAAGCTGTGATTACACTATAGACATATTTAATAATTGTACTTACTTCAACAAAAAATGTAAAGTTGAACCAAATTTATTAATCCTAGTAGGTTCCAAGTTTGGAATGGTTACGAGTTCATAATACAATTTCACTAAAGCTATATGATCCTCTTTCGAAAATTTTAATCCATAAATTTTAGTATACCTAAAAATATTTTCTTTGTTTAAAATCACATTCATAATCTACATGGCGGGAAAATTTGAATTTAAAATCCTAATTTCGTGACGTCACGAAATGATTGCCTTCTTGTCGCTTGAAATTTGCTGAATGTCAACTGACATGCAATAAAAAGCAAAATTTTCTTTATTAAAGGAAAAATATTCAATAAATAGACATTATACTAGTGCAAAGAGAAGTACACAATTTCATTTAACTTACTTATTTAACCTAGAAGTCCATACCATACAACCTGGACGCATTTCACGTGCTAAAACTGACTTAATGAGGTTAGTTTTTATATCATTAAATAATCTGTTTGATTCTTCATCTAACTTTTCCGCATATGGTAATAATTTATTATAAACATTTTCCTTTTGGGGTTTAAACCCCAATATTTTAAAACGTTCTTCTTTATCCGCCTCTTCCATTTTATTTTATAACTTTTTTATATTAGTTTTATACTTTGATTGCGTTTTAAGTGAGAGACTTCAATAACACTTCACTACTACAAAAGTAGACAACAACAATTAAGGAATTACTCAACGATTTGCTATTTTTATTCCATTTTTGCGCCAGTCATGAACGGACATCTTTGTTTTCATCACAATGCCACACTGACATTTCAAACTACCAATTAATGACCATCTTTCGAAATGCAATCTCATGCCAACCAATCAAGACATTCTACCGCTAAATTTAAATCTGGAAATGTAAATAATAAATAATAATATTGCTGTATATCTTTTTTCTTTTAGGAAAAAAAATGTCACTAAGAATAAGAACATGGATTGCTTTTCATAAAGTAAGAAATAATCCAACGTTTTGTAGATTGCTTTCAAATTACAATAGTAAAGGTAATGTATAGGTAATTAATGATTAATGTGTGAACTATTAAGTAAAAATATATTTTTACTAGATTTAACAGCAAAACAAATCATTAATTCACCAACAACAACATCAGGCCCAGATTATTTACTGCAGAATTTGAAAAATTCCACGCAACCACAGAATGTGCTTGAAGTAGTTGGATCCCATTATAAAATCATGAATAGCAAACAATTAATGCAAGCTTTAAGGTCATTATTTACTTTACAGAAATATGGAAAGTATGTATGTGCATCTAATTATAATTTTCATTATTCAAAAATATTTCTTTTTGCAGTTCAAATTTATCAACTCAACAAATTATTCAACATCCATATTTTGAGAAACTTTGCCATCAGTTAAAGACACAAGCTGGTCTAATAGAATTAAATGAGACAATAGAAGCATTGAAAATTATTTCTTATGTTGGTGTTTCATCACAAAGCACAATTGTACAAGTTCTTTTACAATTAATACGGCACGGTATCAATGATTTGTCATTGCAACATATAATGTTTCTTGATTTTTTATTAAGGCAGTTTAAAAGTTCTCCCCTAGCTGATGGACTTCTAATTGCATTACCCATTGTGTTTGAAGTAAACTTACCATTAAAGATGGATAAAGAAAATATTATGCATCTAGCAGAGTATTTACAATATGTTTCAAAAAGATCAGTTTCAGACAAGTGTTTAAAATTGATTGTTGATACTTTGTTAAGATACATTAACAAACATGATTTAACAGATCCGAAAATTGCTAAAAGTATTGTCTGGTCAATATGCGATATGAAGGAAGATGAATATTTTGAACCTCTATTTAAAAAAGCAACAAATGCATTAATACTATTAGATATTGAGAAATTAGAATATAATGAAATACTAACAACTATGACAAAATTAATTTTTAAATATTCTCCACAATTTCCATTTTATTACAATGAAACATTGATTGATATATGTGCAAATTATATTGTTGATAACGATTGTGGATTTGAGGAAGCAGCATATACTTTACGAAAGTTTTTACGTATTGTAAGTACTTCAACAACAATTGTTATAATGTTGTGTTAATTTCTAAAATTTCTTTATTGATGAAATCATACACCTTATAAAAGTACTTACTCATCATAATGTTCATTCATATGCAAGTGGATGTGTCATCAAGCATTTTTCTTTTTTAAGTTTGATGGTTTATTACTGACATTAAATAATAGCATAAAATGTATTTTTTTAACTTGTTCTACAAGGATAATACACTCAAGGACTTTACATGGGATTAAATCATGTCAGATATTCTTCATATAAATATTCTGCAATAATTATGTTCTGTGCCATTTAACAAACTTTAGTATTATGTGGAATTATGACAGCTTGGAATTTTCAAATCTTCATCATAATGTATATCTATGTTTGAATGAATTATACACTAATGAAAAAAATTAAAGGAATAAAAAAATTTTCCAAATTTTTAGTAATTTTAGAAATGCTGTATCTCAGTGAAAAATGCTCATATCGAGATTTTAAAAAAAACATTTTGAAGCTTCAAGATTCTAGTTTTCAGATCATTTAGTCAAACATTTTTAGGAGCTACGCAATCCTAAGAAATAGCACGCAAAAAAAATTTTGCAAATGTTTTGTTTCTTTTTTTGGGTTGTTTGCGGTAAAAATGTGAAAAAAAGCTCAAAAAAATTTTTTTTCCATTTTAATCATGATTATGAAGTGTTTAGGGGCAATAAATGTGTTCCTTTAATTTTTTTCAAAAGTTTGATTGTTTGAAACAAAGAAACGGTTTGCTAGATCGAATTGCAACTTCACGGGGTTTTTGTGGGTATATTGAGCTATAAAAGTCACGCTTAACATTAGTCATTTCATGAATATTTGTAATTTTACCATTGATTTTCTAAAAAACCATAAATTACCCTTTTTTTCTTGTTTTTTCAAATTCATGTCAAGAATGGAAAAAAATTCTTTTTCCTGAAGATTGCGGTAGTATCTTGTAGCAAATCTATTCCAGTTGCCAGACTGCCCTTTAATTTTCTGTACGATCATTGGTTGCTGAGATATTGATGATTAAAGACAAAAGGATCCTTTTCCATTAAAAGTCTGATATCTCGGTGAAAAATGGTCGTATCGAGGTTTAAAAAAAAGGAAATTGAAGCTGAATAAACAAGTTATCCAGTCCATGCAATGGTTTAGCTGAAAAAAATATTTCCGAGTCAGTGAACCCAAAAAAAAACAAAGAATTTGCAAAATTTTTTTTGCGCGCTATTTCTTAGGATAGCGTGATAACTGTAGCTCTTAAAAGTTTTTGACTAAAAGATCTGAAAACTAGAATCTTGAAGCTTCAAACTGTTTTTTTTTAAATCTCGATACGAGCATTTTTCACTGAGATACAGCATTTCTAAAATCACTAAAAAATTGGGAAATTTTTTTATTCCTTTAATTTTTTCCATTAGTGTATGTCCCAACCAGGTAACAAAATTACTTGTTTTATAAAATGTTTACACATTACAAAAATCACATTATTTTACAATCAGTATGTATTTCAATCATTTTATAAAGTGACAGCTTTAATAAAATGTCGATCATTCTGAATATTACATTATGATCAATTGATACAGTTTAGTAATTTTACAAAACACATATATTATTCGTATTCACAGTGGGCAGTTGCTTGATGGCTAGATTCTAAGCCAACTATATAATTAGTTACAATTTATTTCATATTGTTTAATGTCTTCATTCTGTCCGTATATTGTTTTATAAAGTGATTGAAATAGATTGATTGTAAAATAATGTCATTTTTGCTGAGAATTCACAATACGGCCACATTTATAGAATATGCCTAGTTGTTTTACAAGTTTTGCTATCTGGTTACAATATACCGAGTGTGGAGTTTCAAACCCTTACATAGGACAATTTTATTATTAATTATTTTGCTAATTCTGAGCATTTTTTGTTTAATTTATTGGTGCCAGATTGAGAGGGAATTTCTGCCCTATTGATTGATACCATTACCTCCCCTGTAGGTTCATTTGGGGAGTAGGAATTACAAAAATCTGAATCCTCATGCATTGTCCGATGTACGAGTTTGAAACTCCACACTCGGTATACATATTATGTTGTATTGTACTTAAGAAGACCTATAAAAAATTAAAAATTAATCAGATTTAACTTTTGTAGTTTTAGGAAGATTCAATATTATCTTTTCTTTTTTAGAATCATACACACGATAATCTTCTAAACTATGTTTCAAAACAATGCAATGAAAATCCTGAACTAATTTTGCAAGCATCTCCTCTACATATGTACACCATTGCTGCTGCAACAGCTTTATCAGAGTTTAGACCAGTTTATTGGAATATACTCAAGGAAGCTTTAATAAATACTAAATGCTTTCAAAATTACACTAAACGCGATGTAGTCTGGCCAAAACTTGCTGTTTCCTTATGTGCTTTGGATATTTACAAGTTAGATGTTATAGAGTATGTCTTTAATGAAGAACATGCAAATAAAATTTTTAGAGGAAGTAATAAGTTTGCTTGTTAACTATTTTAATTTGCTTTAACATTATTTTTCATTGCAGATTTTGTAGCTGATTATGAAAATTTCCTGTTATTGTATCAAGCAATTGCTACATTACAGCCAGATTATAAATATCTTTTACCACCTACATCTACAATAGAAGCATTAGTTTCTAAAAGAAAACCAGTTCTTGAATATCCATTGGAATGGTCACTGCAAAAAGGTCTTGGTGGTGAAAGCTATGTAAAAACTTGTTTAAGAACAAAATTAGGCCATCATATTGGTAATTATTTAAAATCTTGTCAGGTCAATTATCTAAAAAGTATTTTAAATTACATTAGATCATGTGATCGTGATGAGGAAAGGAGGTTACCCAATTGCCTTGCCAAAGAATTTGGATTCACAATATTTAGAAGAATTGGAAATACCACTTGATAGCCAAATGTAATATATTGATATTAATAATTATTCTATTTTTAAAACCTTAATTTTAGGATTGTGATCCTTGCCTTAAATGAGCCGTATTATACTATTAATTCAAATCGACTCAAAGCTACTTCTATACTTTTGATTAAAACATTAGAAGCCAAAGGATTTACTGTTGTTCCTATATGTATGGAAACATGGAATTCATTAGCAGATTTTGAAAAAATTCCTTTCCTCATGCAATCCATTAGAGTGAAATCAGAAGACAACACACATAGTATATCAAATGTTGGATAACCCTTATTTCATTGTTAATAGGACCAATTACAAAATACAATCTTTAGAGACTTATGCTTAATCTACAAGCTGTCATAATTAAATATTTATGACAAGATTATTTTTTAGAATAAACATTATCATATACTAGAAACTAGATGAAGTTCATACTATTTCATTTGTTTATATTTATTAGACAATGATTTAGGCCTAATAACTTAATTTATAGCTCGAAATTATTTTCTAAAGTTACTTGATGTTTCAAGATTGCAGTTGAAGTTATGAAGCTGCATTGGTAACAACATGATCTGTAAATGGCAATTACATTTTCATTTTGATAAAGTCGCATACCATCACAAACATCTTTCATAAAATACATTCTGCTATACAGTTTGTCTTAGGCTACTAGGTACATAGCCGGTGTTGTTGTATATGGTATCCAAGGCTATGAAATAATCGTTAATAAAGCTCGTACTGTAATAAAAATAATAGAAACCAACTAAGAAAATCCGTATTAAAAGCATTTTGCTAATCTGAGATTATTTAATAACAAAAACAAAAAAAATAGGTATTTACAATAAAAAAAAAAACACTTCAAAAATTCTAAATTATTCAACTCTCTCAAAAATACAAAAGTTCTACAATTTAATTTTACATTGACAATAAATGTTGAAAGAAGCCGCCTTCCTGAGCCAAACAATAACCCAGACGATCATAAAATCCTTGCCTAACATTTCTTAATATTAAAGGAGTCACAGGGTTAATAGCTTGGATAATCTTTTCTCTGAGCTCGTCCAAGGTATGTGCTCTCGTTTCTTCTTGGCGATAAATAACATTTTTAATATGCCCCCATAAAAAAAGTCATTCACTGATAAATCAGGCGACCTTGGCGGCCACCTGATCCTTCCTCTATGACTTATTAGGCCGTTTGGAAAAGTATTATTTGAAAATTCCTGTACTTGCACAGTTTCATGAGCGGGACATCCATCTTGCTGGAACCATATACTTTCCAATCTAATGCCCCTTTGATGAAGCATTGGAATTACTTCAGCCTCCAGAAGATTTAAATATCTAATTCCATTTAAATTTTGATTTATAAAGAATGGCCCAATAATTGTATCTCCTATAATCCCTGTCCAAATATTTTACTTTAGAGAATACTGGGTACAATAATCGTAATGTTCATGGGTGTTTTGGCGGGACCAGTAACGAACTACGGAAGGGTTGTGATGGCCATTAAGAGGGAAAGTACATTCGTCACTAAATAAAATATTGCCGATAAAATTATGCTCTCGATTTGCTATTTCCATAACCGTTTCGCAGAATTCCATTCTTCTTATTTGATCTTCAGGAAATAACTGTTGAGTTTTCTCAATTTTGAAACATTTATAATTATTTTCTTTCAAAATTTTGCGAACGGTATCTTTGCTAATGTCTAAAACCTCATCAACTTACCTCAGAGATAGAAAATTATTTTCTTCAATTGCAGCACAAACAGCTACTTGTTGATTTTCCTCTTCCGTTTTTTCACGAAAAGTTCTATTTTTATGAAAATTTAGTGAAACGCATCCAAACTTTTCAAAATTCGAAATTATTCTGCTAATGGTTGTAACCGACGGTAGAGGTCGGTTTTCAAATGCATTAACGAATAAACTGATTATGTCACGATAAGAATTTCTCAAGTAATGCCATTTTACAACTTGTACCTTTTCTGGAATCAACTAAACATCCATGTTTTTGGAAAACTCAACTGAAAAAATTAATAACTACGATAATAACAAGTAACAAAATCAAACAGTCAAAATTTTCAAATTGACATATCCTCATGATATTATTCTTTTTTTAATTTGGTCAAGGGTGTCTACTAGTTTTGTGATTATTATTAAAACAATTATATTAAATAGCAAGTATCTGTTACCTAGACTACGAAAGTGCGTAGAAGCTTCAGACAGGCTGTATTTTGTTTATTTTTATTAATTTTATTGTTAACGATTGTTCCATTACCTTGGATACATATACAACAATAGCGACTATGTTCCTAGTAGCCTAAGACAAACTGTATACATTAATGTGAAGGTTCTTTCCCTGTTTATTATGACAACAGGTAGATAAAGCAGTAGGAAAATAAATAGTTAATCCAAACAAACGTGTTTTTATAGAGCTACCCTTTCGTGTCATAATTCTATGACAGTTGCCCAAACATCGTTATTATAAATGTTCCTATCTACTTGGACAATCTGTAATACACCTTCCACCAGAAACTCTCTGCAAAATTATTCTTTTAGTACATACTCTCCAAAACCGTTACTTTGGAGACTGTAAACAATCTGCAAAATGCTGTTTTAGTGACCTAGACTTTGAAGATTCCATAGCAACACTTTAGCAGATTATTTTTGTTTATTATTAAATCTGTTTTGTTTATAGGCAAACTAATCTGCATAGCTACATTATCACAGTGGTAATACCTATTGCAAATATTTTCTTAATTTATAATAATTAATAATAATAAAATGAAATATAATTGAAATTTAAAAACAAAAAGTGAACTCAAGGCAAATTAGCTATGGTTATTATGGACAGTACTAAATATGGAAACCACTGACTACAATTTAAATTTACTTCACTGAATTGACTTAATACAATGAAAAGGTATGCACATGTATCAGAACTCCCAACATAAAAAGTCTTCAAGCAATCTTTTTCCGTTTAATTTTGGTGTATGTTTCGCTGTTATGTTAAGTAACTAAAATCTGAAAAAAACCATTATTCAATGGACCAAATAATTACTATTTACAATAAGTCTTAGATATAAATAAAAAGGTATTTATTACTATTTACTGTTATTAAAAGTTACTTGAAACATTGCAAAGTTTGCAGTGCAAATTTCAGGAATGATGAAAAATTACACCTATACTGTTCATAACTTCAGGGTTACCCTGTATTACCACACAAAAACAAGGTGTTTAGGAACAAGCAGCAATTAGCAGCGCTGTCGGTAAAAGGTTCTTGGACGATCGGCAACGGGTAAAATGCAAAAAGCAACACTTTTAAAAGCGCTTTTTTCGATGGCGGCAGCGTGTAATCATGGCTACTGCTCCTGAACACAAGCTTTGAAAATCTTTGAGGTTAGGTTGTTAGGTTGATTTGACTAGATTTGTTTAGTACACGTGCTTTGTTTAATATATGATTTAATAGCAATCAGTAATTGCAGTGTATAATTGACATCGATTAATTTTCACAACTTCTTAATTATTTCGTAGTAGCATTACAATTTCATTTATTTAAAAATGTATTTAATGTACTATCTAGACAGCAACGGAAAACGTGTATACACATTAAAAGTAAGTGTAATAAGTTCAAGGCATTTTTAGTTCGCTAATTTATAAATTAATTAATCTATACATGCTACTTCAATTGCAGAAAACAAATCCAGAAGATAAACCAACATTGACAGCGCATCCTGGTACAGTTCAGTTATTATTTTATTTTGCTTGATTTTAACTAATGTTAATCATTTTAGCACGATTTTCTCCAGAAGATAAATATTCAAGAGAGAGGATTACTGTAAAACAAAGATTTGGCATATTACTAACACAAACACCGGAACCATCGTGCTAGTACTAGTATAATCCAAGTTAATTTATAGTGTGTGGATATTTATGTAGTTTTTTAATGTAATAAATAAAGGTTTTATATGTTATTAAATATTACGTTTTGAAGTTTATACTTGCAGGAATTTATTGTAGTATTAACGTTGACCCTCACGTACTCAAAACTTGCAACTTCGCAACTCTTACTGAAATTCGAATTAATTCTATTTCTTTACTTTTTACGGAAATGTATAATCTTTGCTTATCATAAGCTACTACGTTGCTACACTTGTGTTATTTCTCACATGGTGAGTTTTAAAAAATTTAAATAGGAATGATTCTTAATTTAAAAATTTTTCAGCCAATGTTTTTCTAACATTTTTTATATGCTATTCCAACTAATTTTAATAAATTCTTAGGATGGTTTTTTATTTTCAAGATGTTTTTTTTACCCAAAAAAAAATGAGAAACAATTGTTTTTTTCTGTTAATATTGTCTCTTAGATTGAATCTTTTTTGGAAAGTTGTGCATTGAGATACATCTACAAGGTGTCCAAGATAAGGATGAACGGCATGAGGATCTTGGGAACGGTAAGAGGTACAGGATTGGTTAAATGGGATGAAAGTTAGCTATTTATCGGACCTTTTTGTTGGCATTAGCAAAATTTAGATATCTTGGATAGTTTCTGAGATGTTTAAATAAAAAGTAGATTTCTTGATTTTTATTTTTTTTATCATTAATTTGAAGAGATATCGCAAAATTAAAACCACTTTTATTTTCACTTTTTGAGCTCTATTAAAATATGCTAACAAAATCTGTACAATGTTTTGGTTTCGCATAACCATCATCAACCTTATTTTTTTGAATAGGCAGAAAAACAATTGAAAATTGTTTTGGATAGATCTTGTTGTCACGATTCTAATGATGTAAACATGATAAAGTTATTTTGGTTTTGTATGATATACATTAATACATTCTGCAGTACCCTGGCTTGCACGACCACCTGATCTAACATCATTAGATTTCTTCCTCTGGGGTTATATCAAGAATCATGTGCTTAACCAAAATTTTGAAGATGAATAGCTATTATTACAATTAGTCATGACAGTGTTCAACACAAAAAATCAAAACCAAAATAACCCGATCATGTTTACATTATTAGAATCGTGACAACAAGAGCTATTCAAAACAATTTTCAAATGTTTTTTCGCCTATTTAAAAAAAATGAGGTTGATGATGGTTACTCGAAACCGAAACGTTCTACAGAAATTTTGTTAGCGTATCTTAATAGAGCACAAAAAGTGGCAAGGAAAAGTGGTTTTAGTTTTCCGATATCTCTTCAAACAAATGAAAGAAAAAATAAAAACGAAAATCGAGAAATCTACTTTTTTTCTATATATCTCAGATACTATCCAAGATATCTAAATTTTGCAAACGCCAACAAAAAGGTCCTATAGATAGCCAACTTTCATCCCAGTTAACTGATCCTGTATCTCTTACCGTTTCCAAGATCCCCATGCCATGTATCCTTATCTTGGACACATTGTATCTCAATGCACAACTTTCCAAAAACAGATTCGATCTAAGAGACAATATTAAGTGAATAAACAATTATTCTCATTTTTTTGGGTAAAGAAACACATTTTTTTGAAAATAAAAAACCACCCCAAGAATTTTTTTAAAATTTGTTGGAATGGCATATAAAAGATGTTAGAAAAACATTGGCTGAAAAATCTTTAAAGTGGGAATAATTTTTATTTAAATTTTTTAAAACTCACTGTGTTCAATTTAATTGATTGGATTGGATTTGTGATAGATAGATGCCCCAAAATGGTAGGTACAGTTATGATTTATTTTAATCAAGGATTGTCTTAACTTCTACAATAACTTATTCCATCAACATAATTATAACATTTACTACTACATCTGTTTCAAGTGCTACATTGATCGTACACTGATCTGAAGCATATAAGAATATTAGCAAGTAGTAATTTGTAAATGTTATGTTCTAAATAAATTCTTCAATTTACTAATAATTCTTAAATTTTGAATTTTAAAGTTCTTGAGTTTTATATAAATATGTTACCTCAACGGTAATCTGTGTTGTCTCCAAATTAGGAGAGTGAAGAAACACTCAGGTAACATCACCTACAATTTAATAAATTGGATTTCTTAGTTATTTTTAAACAAATTCACCGGATAAATGTTTCGGGAGATGAAGTAGAATATTATAAATCCTATAATGCCAATAATGTGATTTTTGAAAAGTGGGACTTGACATAGTTTACCTTTCAGGTACAAATATGTATTAGGACTATCGTATTATAATATTATTAGAGATTTTGCATACTGTGTCCTTAAAATCATGCATAAATTCTAATGGTAGCATAATTGAATAATTTTGCTAATCAAGAGATTAGTAACTGGGAGATTTAAATAATTGAATTCATTTGAAATATTCATTCATAAGCTATAGAATAGAAGTTTTAAAATTGATGTTAAATGGTCAAACCATAATAGTTTCGGCTACGGAATTTTTGTTACAAGAAAAGATTTTCGAAACAGTGCACACACGTCATCAATGCCTCCATCTTTGAATTTCGTAATGTCTACCTTCAAAAAGTATTAAAATATTCTTTTGTCTATCATAATACACGTTAAGATTAGGTTTATTTGCAAGACCGATTTATATCTTAATGCAAAAATAATCCTTTATGTTGAAATTTATGTACTTCTCATAAAAAATGGCAAAAACCATCAGAAGCTGGAGATTTTCATTTTTCTAGGTTCTATTCATGGTTTTACTGCGTACGCACGAAGCGCTTATATCGACGCTTTTTTTTTGAAAATTGTCGTATCTGCGGCTGCATTTGGCGCTGCTGCACGATCAAAAGTTTTACATAAACGTTTAGTACCAATTAGTTTTGATTTGTTAAACAAAAATCAAGTTTTCTTTATATTTACGGAGTTACAAAAAAAAGACAACAGCGTGAGGTTAAACTGTCATAAAATCATAACCTTAAATCACATTAAACGTCAATAAGATTTTACAAGCCGAGTTAATATAGATAAACAGCCCGGTTTACAATACTCAAACTGTCATTCTTCTACAGTCATATACGACCTAAAAACATCGTGAACGCTGTAAAGTTTGTAAACTATCTTCTAGTATGAAACTTGGGTGTACTTTTATTCTGATTTACATTGTCCAAAAAGATAAAGTAAGAAAGTTGTCAAAGTTTCTAAACAAAAAAAGTATAATGTAAATCGAGCTTTAGTGAACCAAATTGATCAAATTAATGAGATATGTTTTGGAATACCCTGTATATTATTTTTGTATGAAAATTTAAAGTTGGTAATGTGATTGGCAAGACTGCCTTTCTCTCGCGTTCCTTGGTTCCTTTCAGTGCCCTTTTCTCATCACAGCCGCCATTGCTTTCTTTTACTTTGAAGTGTTGTGCTAGCAAACGCTGCTAAAATGGGTTTTCAAAATATTTGGTATTCTCACCCCCGTAAATACGGACAGGGTTCTAGATCATGGTAAGTAAGATACGGCAAATTATAGGTGTTTTAAGTTGTAGAAATCTGTTAGAAATTGAATAGTAACTAATGTTATAACCTCACTTAAATTCATTTTTCAACACGTGTTTTGAATATACGAATAATATTATTAAAGAATTTTTTGTTGCAAAATTGTTATATTAATTTAATATTAAATTTAATTTTCAGCCGATCTTGCTCCAACAGACACGGTTTAATCCGTAAATATGGTTTGAATATTTGCAGACAGTGCTTCAGAGAATATGCAGCAGATATTGGCTTCAAGAAGGTAAATATCTCAAGCACACTTTACACAGTATTATGTGGGGGATAATTGAAAAAAACCAAAACAATATTCAGAGAAATAAATGGAATAGTATGGAGGGCTAGCAATATAAATAGGCAATTCCATCCCAATGTCAATCTGTTCCTAATATTTCTAAATCTTGGTTTCATTGGTAAATTGTCAAAATTGAAATTCATTATTTCAATCACTTTTCTATTCTCTGGTTGAAATTATTTGCTTTTAAATTTCAAATAATCTGTCATGTAAGTGGGGCAACATTTCATTATTTATTTTAGGTACATTCAGAATGGAATATTAATTTAAATCCATTCTTAAATTTTTTATTAATAGGCTATGTGCGTATAGGGGAATTGTGAGATATTTTAAAAAAATATGCTAGGATGTTATGAACAACATAATAAAAAATTCTATTTTGAATCAGTTGTTAATTTCTTATTGTACATATTGAAATATACAAACATACAGGTCAACAAATTAAAAGTGGTTATCAGTTGGCTCTGAATAGCACTTCTATTGTATTTATTTTTATGCTGTAAAGCATGGACGATTCTGCCTAAGGCCATGGTTTAAGCATATGTTCCAATTTATGATTTCTTTGCTATCTGTACACATTTGATTTACCCCCACTTTGCCATAAATATCACATTGGGTCGGATAAGGCTTGCATAAAGCGCTTTCGATCGAACACATGCGATCAAGATTATTTATGCCTTAGTAGCGCATTTTAATTAAAACAGTCCGAAATATAAATGCTTGGAAAGCGCACTTGTAATTTGAAACGCTTTCAGAATGCTATCGCTTTAATTATGTTTAATTGCATGCAATGCATTTCCATGACCAATAATGAGTGTTGGTATGTAGAATATTTGTTTTAGTTGGATTCAATTAGCTTTCATACAATTACTCAATTTTTATTTATGCAACACATTGTAATGATATTTACTTACAATAATTATGTTATTAAAGTAACAAGATAATTCTGTACTTTACTGTTTATTTATGATTAAATATAATACATATTTATCTGCAGTAAAGTACCCTTTGCCTTATTTTCAATTAAATTAGTAGACTTTCATGAGATCTACTTTAATCAGCTGCTTTATTGCACCATGAAAGTGTGAGGTTGCCTATATTTAGGCAGGATCGTCCATTCTCAATAATACAAATCTTGACAGATGTTTGAAGTGTGTCTTCATTCCACTTTGACATTTTTCCATTAAAACTGTATCATTGTGACATTCGTGGTATACGTGGCATTAAACTATTTATTTGGTAATGGTCCAGATGTGTAGGTTCAGACAGTATTGTAGTAATTTTTTGTAATAGATATTATACTTAACTTATAAGTATATTGGGTTGCATTATGAGCAATTATTAAGTTGCCGATTAAAGTAAATATCTACTAACTTCTTCATCTTCAGCTAGAAAATTGCATAAGGCTATCTTTCCTATTTTTTAATAGACGTCTTAAAATGTCTTAAATTCTATAGATTGCTCATAATATAACTCATTAATTTTAACACGTTAACGGACATGCCGGCTGCATCGCGAATTTGTAGATGGACATGCCAGCCACAGCCGTCTTATGTTTTTAAATGTTGTGGGGCAGGCCTGTTGTAACAGTCGTGAAATTCATTGTATTATATGCTTGACTGGGACACATGGGTGTATAAGATCATATAATACAATGCATTTCACGACTGCTACAACAGACCTACCCCACAACATAAAAAAATTTAAGACGGCCATGGCCGGCATGTCCACTTACAAACTCACCGAAATAACGGCTACAGCCGGCATGTCCATCAACATGTTAATATTATCAACTGTAAAGCTAATATTATTATTTTTGTTTCAGCTCGATTAAAACCTTGTGGACTTCACCAACTTTTTATATTTAAGTTTAAAATGTTAAATAAATATTAATAATAAAAAATTAAATATATTTCTGTATTATTATTTACAGTATTTACAACAGTCCCTTTTATTATACTAATTACATAAAAACATAAATAAAAAGTCATTCTGTGTTGAAGTGGCCCTCAGGCTCTTACGATATTCGTTGAATGAAACGCTTGGCCAAACTTGATGTACCCCTCTAGAAAAACAACAAATATTTATTGAAAATAATCATAAATTCACTGTGCAAGTAGTGTCGTCATCTTAGTTTGTTTGAAACGTGTTGCCATAACAACACTGGCTGATGATGTCACACTTGCACAGTCAATTTATGGTGAACATTTTCTTTAAACATACCGTTGCTGTAGAAACTATAAGAGCAAACAGTGATTTTTGTGGAGGTCTGCACACCCTTTTTCCGTGTTCTTGGCAGCAAAGATTTGGAAAACAATCAAATGGTGATTTACATGGTCGTGGAAATACATCCAGAAAAGGAGGTGGTGGGGGTGAACATTGCAAATAGCTTGCAAATGACTTTAATGCTAAAAATTTTAGAATAGCATCATGAACCCCTATCAGCATTTGCACAGACATTTAGTATACAGTTAATTCCAAATCTATCTGAACATAGGGGTTAATAAAGAGTAACCTTGATATACTTGCTATTATTCTATAAGAGCTCTTGAGCAGCGAAAGTTGCAAATATTACCATTTACCATAAATACGTCAAGGTTGCGGATTTCATTAATGAAGGAATGTAGCATAAATTTTCTGATTGTTTGGATAGATTTGGAATGGAGTGTACAGTGTTTTACATAAATAATAGTTTATTACATTATTTTTAATAAATAAAATTAATCAAATACCCAAAATCTGATTTAGCATTAATTATGTAAAATATATTCCTAAGAGGTCATAAAACAATTGTGGATAATTAATATAAAATTAGATTTTGTATATTTAGTTGTTTAATTAAACAAGTTAACTGCAACATTATGCAAAAACTATAAACATATTTTAATTTGTTGTGGAAATTAGGATTGTAGTTAGCTTACGTAATAAGAATTGTCTAACAGCTGGCATTCTGTTAAACCTAGGTGCAGCATTCCTACAATAACTTTTAGAAATTCCACCTTGTAATGCGTGTTCTGGACAACATATTCGGCGTCCACAATCATCATCAGTAACACATTCTTGAATAGACAGAAATTCTGGCATGGGATTGATTGGACAAACTCTTTCTATTACTCCAAATAAAGCTAGAAAAAAAAGCAAAATAGCATCAAACCTTTTTTGGGTATCAACTTGTAATAATAAAATCAGTTGAAGTTTTACGATTTGGCAGTAATCATTTTGATTGATGGTTGTGATCTTTTATTATTTGCAGATCCCTATTTAAATAAGTTTGGATCCTGCTAATCCCAAGACTGTTCTTATATTAAAAAAAAGGAGAAAAACCATTACAAGTGAAGGAACTCGCGTCATTTTAGAATTTCGATAAATTGTAAAATAATTTCACTGACCTACCAAGGCCCTAGCTAGGGGGGTTTTTAATTCTATCTAATTGTTGTTTTAATAGTTGTATTATTCGTTACAAATTGTTTTTTTTATTGAGCTTGGGAGGATCCCATGGGCGCTCGTGGAAAACTCCGGACATTCAATCCTAGCTGCAGTCTTGGGATCGACTGATATTGACAAGTTAGTCCCATTCTGCTTTTTTATAATAAAAACTGTAATAAGATGGCCTTAAACAATATTTTTGGCATTTTTGAAATCAAACTGTATTAGTGAGATATTGAAATAAAACTGTTTAATTTTTGATCATAACCGAAAAACAAATAAAAATATTTTTTTTTTGAATGGATTCTATCTGAGCTTCTGAGCAATTAGTACAGTACAGTGTGCTCCAATTTCGATGGGATTAAATGGGTAACTTTCTTATTAGTGCAGATAAATGAAAACGGTTTAGGTACTTGTGACCTCTTTTTTCATGCTTATTTCATTACCATTGTCAAAAATAAGCTGCCATCTTTTGTTTTTTCCCTAGAGAGAAAAAGTGAAAAATGGTCGATTTCTTCAATTTGCTGTAACTCCTTTATTTTCGAAGCTATAACAAAATCATTTAAGCATTGTTCAGGCACTTTTTAACGTAGAATTCAATGCCGTCAGTCGTTGTTTTCTAGCCCTTTCCATAACTGTGCTGAAACTCAAAGTTGAATTTGTTAAATGGACTGATTCTTTCAATTTGCTGTAACTCCTTTATTTTCGAAGCTACAACAAAATCATTTTAGCATTGTTGAGGCACTTTTTAATGTAGAATTCAATGCCTTCAGTCGTTTTTTTCTAGTCTTTTCCATAACTGCGCTGTAACTCAAAGTTGAATTTTGTCTGTGGATAGGACGATATACAGTGTGTTCCAAACTCGAAGCTCACCATTGGGATCTCGGAAACCATAAGAGGTACGAAGTCGGTTAAATTATAAAAAAGTTGTCTATTTTTTGGTTCTTCAAGAAAATATAGCCTTATTACTATAGATGTTCGCCAAAAACAGTAAAATATACGATTTTCTTTAAAGTGGGATATCTCGGGAACGAGCAAAGATAGAGAAGAACAGCAAAGCCAGTTTCAGGAGATTTATTCTCGAATACAAAAAAATCATTTTTTGTTTCATTTTGATAATGGAAAGTAAACACAAATTTACTCACTTGATTTTTATATTGCTGAATAGCATATGTTAAATATTTTTCCGTGACATAAGGTTTGATTGTAGTATGCCATTAATAATTATGACATTAAACATATGACATTAATGGATTTTTGTCAGATAAGTTGCATTTGTTGTTTAATAATAACTAAAGCTGGGTACGCTTTTGTTTGCAAACATGTCGCGCTTGGTCTTTCAACACGCCAACATCGGTGGCTAAAGGTTTGGCTTTGCCTTTCATTACCCTCTATACATTTTTTAAGAAATCGAGTAAAAGCTATTGTTATAGTATTTCTACCGTAAGAAGACCAAGATGATAGAAAACTATAACACTAAACATACTTGAAAGCATTTTTTTCTACCCTACCCTATAAAGCTTTAAGGGCAAGTAACTATGAACATAACATGCAAAACTATGGCTTGAAAATATTTCTACATCTACTCAGAAAGTCTAAAAAAGTCTGCCTCTTCTTTGGTCTTACGTGTAGTGTTTGTATATCCCCGTCCTTGTTCCAATTCAATGATTTTAAATTTCCGAGTTTTTAACAAATTTCATGCCTATGTTATACCTACAGTGATGTATTGCTAAAAAAAATAGTAGTAGTAGTCACATAACATATTTATTATAAAAAATTCTTAAATGTTTAAAAGAATATGTAGTATTTATTAGTAAGTAGGAGAACGCCCGCCGTTCCCATGCCCCCCCTCCAATATACTACTGATGTTATATGCTAAACGTTAATTTTAATAACTTTTTTTATTGGATGATAAACGTGAGACTTTCAAACTTTGTACGTAAAATTCCACTCTAGCAACTTATGCTAAAATCAAGTGAATAGACCACCAGTGACGCACTACACTTTGGAAGGAATTTAGGAATTATCCCGAAACATCCTGTGTATACAGGTAATAATATCTGCAAGCAAAAAATTTTTTGCACTCAACTAATGCTGTTTCTAACACTGCTGCCAGATTTTGTCTAGCTGTCATTCCCCATGAATCCCCCCATTTAACCCAACATAAAATAATATACAATGCAGGAGTCTCTTGTGAAAATAATATTGATGGCTTTCCATATTTTGTTTCCTAGACGGCTCTTTCCTGCATGCTTTGTACATGTGTTGACCTTCTATCAACTTTCTTAATAAGAGATCTAAATGTTATTACGGCTCGGGCTATTCCCTGGTACAGGCAACCTTCGGTGGCTTCTAGTCGCCTTCTATTAACCTTCTTAACAAAACTAAATGTCCTTCGAATTGGCTACGCATGGGCCACCTTTAACGATCCTTGGTCAGGCTTCACCCTCCATTAAGCATCTGAGATGCACTTTAAAGAAAATCTGATATTTTTGTTTTTAGCGAATATCTAGTCAGCCGTGGATTTTTCTGAGAAAACAAAAGCATTAGTGAATTTATCTCCAAAAGAGACAACTTTTCTCTAATTTAACTGACTTGGTATCTCTTATGGTTTCCAAGGTTTCAATGGTGAGCTTCTAATTGGAATACACTGTACACTGGCGTACATCATCAAAAAACAAAAGGCGGTTGTTAGTAGGTATCGTATTACGCCAAATTAAAAAAACGACGAAAATCCAAGAAGCACGAAATTTCTAAAAATAAAAACAGTAGGGCAAAGTTTTATTCTATTTACTTTTGTTTTCTCCCCCACATGCCAAGATTAAAAGTAGAACATTTCTATTTCGGACAGGAAACATTATCAAAAAGAAACTTTCTTGTTTTATGTGGCTTATAGGGTAGAGTATAATATTTGAGTGGTTGTTAGAGCGATCTTCATTTGTTTTTCTGTACAACCAGTAAGAAGAAATCAGATAAGTATTTTCCATTTTGTAGCGTCGTCGTTATGTATATACAAAAAGATATTCGATTGTCTGGAAAAAATCCAAGAAGCAACATTGGTGGAGATACCTAAATAAGATTCTAATTTCTAAATGAACGTTTCATCCTTTATGGTAATAACCATATAGGAAATTCCACACGAATATGGTGAGTAGTTTTCAAGATACTAGAAACATCACAAAATATTAGAAATTAATTTTTTACATTCCAAGAGTTAATAAAATTCTGATCCTTCGAAAAACATATAAAGAAAACATTTTCGGCTAAATTGAAAGTATTTATTTTCAATGATATGAAGACTTATTTTTATGGAAATTATAAAAACTGACAAATGAAAACAAAACGTTGTCAGGTTATTAAAGTGCCATTTGATCGTTGTGATCGTCTTTTCTATGGTCTTTCTTTTAAATTTGTCCTTGTCAGTTAAAGAGCATAATAAAACCACACTTTTATGAGTTTGGAAATGCAAGAAGTCGTACATAAGTCAGAGATTTTTGATTTTTTTCTTTGTTGGTAATAAGATTGCCTTTTGAATTATTACAATGTTATCTGCTATCTCTCAAATACATTTATAACTTTGTATCAATAAACAAATTTTTAGGGAGAAAGCTGTCTAAATTATAATCAATACAGTTACATAAAAATGCTTTATCTATTATAATTTTATGCAAAAGATCGTAAATGATTTAATGAGTAATCTCTTTACAAAGAGTTTAACACTGAGAAAGTCCTAGGTAAATAAAATGTTTTCTGATGATTAATTTTCAGTTGGTATTTTACATATAAAGAGAAAGTGTTACGAATTCAAAATTTAAATGTTAGTTACCCGTCTAGTGTTATTTTACGAACTAATTTGGTTTAAAAGATTATGCAATTATAATATTAATTAAGATTAAAAATTTCGGAGTTAATTCCCCTAATAAACAATAGCCTCTGTTTTTTGATCTCATCCTAGATTACCTAATTTAATAAACTAACAATAAGTAAATTAAGAACTTTTTCTTTCCACGAAATTAGATAACTAGAATTTACAATTACTAACTAACTGTAACTGTTACTTCTTAGGATAACTGGAATTCGTTATTTTGCATACAATTTTTAAAAAACATGATTGTAATTTGAACAGTTAATATTTATGTGTTTAAACTCTTCCAGCTATTACGTTATAATTGAGCAGGATATAAATCATCTATTTACGTTTAAAAAAACAATTAATGTCATGAAATGCCAATTTTTTATTTTATTGGCATTTTGGCATACAAAACATTCCGTACCAATTGGAGAATTTAAAAAACGTTATAAAACATTTAATAAAAATGTCATAACGAAAATTAAGTGCGCGCCAACTCTATATTATGTGATATTAATAATAATATAATGATTAGATAACAATGTAATTTTTTGCAATATAATATAAAATTGGTATTCGCGTTTGTAAATAATAAAATTAAATAAAATCACTTACGAGAATGATTTGGTTCTGGTTTTGGAGGCACTACACCTCTAATGCACCGTGAGTTGCAGCAAACAAGACCGGAGCCCAAAAAAGTACAATCGCGTGTTGTTTTACAATTCGGACTAAAAAATGGCACTCTAGTTTGTTTATTAGGGCACACCAATGTTTGCTGGACTATTTTAGTTGTTGTTTCTGGTTCGACTGAAGTTAAGGAGATATCTCCCGGTGATAAAATATCCACTGTAAATTTGCACAATTACAATTTAATCTAAAAAAGTAGCAAAATGTCTTACCTTTGTTATTGTCAATATCATTAATTGGTTGTATATCTTCAGCAGAAGAAACATAATTATTAATAACTAAACACAACACTAGTAAACAATAAAAACAGAACATTTTTTGAAAACCATGAAAATAACCCATGTGGTACTCACTAGTTTACTGTGTTTTAACACCTAAGACGAAACCAGAGAGCGATTGCAAAATCTTTCGCGCGCAAATGAAAGAATAGTGGTTGTAAGATTGGTATAACAACACTTTCAAAGCTATTAATTTTGGTAATAAGAAATCTAAGTGGGATGTGAAATACCGTCGTTTTAAGGAAGTTATTAATTTCGAATAGGTATTCTTTCTTTTTTCTCATGAATAATGTATTTTATATACAAAGACATAAAATACACTTTTAAATTTAATTCAGGAAATAATCAAGAGATAATTAATAAAAAACCGAGGTTGGAACTTTTTTTTTCAATTTTGTCAATATGTTATAACGTAAATTTTTGGGAGATAGTTAAAATGTTATAATAATCGCGAGTCTCATCCAACTGAAAGTTGGTATTTGATTAAACTTGAAGTGAAATACCGCCCGAAGCCTTTACCACTATTGTGTAATACTTTCACTGATCTTGGATTAAGAACCGCATCTATGCTGTAATCACCAAACATTCCTGTTTGTCGCGCACGAGGAATTTTACTTTTTCAATATTTTTATGGGTCATCATTACAATGACTTGGTAATTCTTTTTGCATTTAATTTTTGTCTTGATAAGTAATTTATTGCCGTCAGAAATCTGTTATTTCTTATAGTGATTTCTTAAAATTGAACCGGTTAATGAATATATTCTTTTTTGTTAATGAATATTTTATTTTTTTTTGGCTTGTCACTCTTGGTTTCCGGTTCCGAAGAAATCAGTGTCTGTCATAGGAATAACTTTCTTTCGTCTTTTGTAATATAAAAATTGATAGACATTATTACCTATATTTTCATTGCTTGTAAAGAAGGAATTCAAGGTTATCAAATGTTGGTAACATATATGTAGTAGTTTGAAGCGATATTACACATACATAGCTACATTAACTTTTTCTTTAAATAAACTAGCATACTAGGTCAATGCTATTCTCTTTCAACCCATTACTTATATTTACTCGTTAATCCCTGGTGGTTCATTCTCTAGGCAAACCCAACAGTGACATTTTTTCTTTTAGTACCATGTGAATCATAAAAACTTCTTTGGTTTCTGAGAATATTAAAACCACTAGATGAGGCCCAGGGCGGACCGCCCCTTTCCCTCCACCAGGTACACCACTGTGTAAATATGCACAAACGACAATGATGTTTATACTTAATAATTGAAACCCCGATACTTTCATATCAGTGAGCTAATTAAGAGTCAATTAGACAGTCTGATGTAGTACGAAAAAGAAGTCCTGTCCGGATCAGTACGAAAATATAGCTCGTCCAGTGCAGTACGAAAATATAGCTTGTCCAGTGCAGTACGAAAATCATCTCGATCCGGTGCGGTGCAGTATTGATTAGAATAGATCAGATAAAATTTAATTTAATCGCATTGTTTTTCAATAAAAAAGTGATCGAGTTTCAAATTAGTTAAAAAATCGTGTTAGCTTTGTTTGCGGGTGCAGCTCAAACACGGTAATCTGATTTTTGAGTAAATGTAAATAACATTATCCATGGTTACGCATCCCCATGGTTACGCACTCGAGTTTCCAAATAGACAGATACATACATACACAGAAGGCAATTGACGAATATTATATTTGATAATTTTCATACTTTTAACAACTTACTTCAAACTTTGCTGTTTAGACAAAACATCAAAGTTGCCACTTTTATCTAAAACAACACAAAAGATAATCGAGAAGATGTTTTGAAAAGAAAAGCCAAATGCTTTCTGATAAAAGCATTTCCACAAATTTCTCTTCAGGTTCATCACTTATAGTCCAGTCAATGAAAGGGTTGTAGAGGACATGGAAGGGGGGAGAATTTTTCTCTTGAGGAATGTGTTGGGGGTAGTTAGGAGGCAAACATACTAAAAGTCCCCGCCCCTAGCCCTGCCGCTTCAGGGGGGGGAGGGGGTGGAAAGGTCTCTTTTTTCGGTTCTTTCCTTATAACTCGGAAACGGTGCATCCTACGGTAAAAAGCATTCCTTACAAAATAAAAGATAATTAAATTTCCTACAAGAATGTTTATATTTATTTTCTTTGTATGTGTTACAGTTCTCGAGATATTCGCCAGCGAAGATCGATAATTTTAGAAAAACTTTTTTTGCCTCACATTTTCATCAAACTTGTCCTTCTAACTCTTCAGCCTTATGTTTTACAGAAAAGTTGTCAGACAAGAAGTTATAGAGCATTGAGTTTTCTTCAAGAATATGTTTACGTTTACTAATTTATCTTCGACAGGTCAGAAGTTACAGCAATTTGAACTTTTCGGGTAAATTTCGTGATTTCTCAAGAAAAGTCAATGAATGCCCGAAAGGGGGTTGTAGAGATGTTTTTCTCTTAAGGAATGTGTTGGTGGTAGTTAGGAGGCAAACATACTAAAAGTTCCCGCCCCTAGCCCTGTCGCTTCAGGAGGGGGGTGGAAGAATCTCTTTTTCCGGTATTTTGCTTATAACTCGGAAACGGTGCGTCGTGCGATAAAACGTGCTAGCTATAAAATAGAAGGTAATTAAATTTCCTACAAGAATGTCTGTATTAGTTTTCTTTCTATGTGTTATAGTTTCGGAGATATTAGCCAGTAAAAATTGATAATTCCTTTTGCCTCACATTCTTTGTCAAACTTGTCCTTCTAACTCCTCAGCCTTATGTTTTCAGAAACGTCGTCAGACGGGAAGTTGTAGAGCATTAAGTTTTCTTCAAAAATATATATCTTCACTAATTTATCGTCTACAGGTCAGAAGTTACAGCAATTTGAAGTTTTCGGATAAATTTCGTGATTTCTCAAAAAAAGTCAATGAATGCCCGAAAGGGGGTTGTAAAGATGTTCTTCTCTTAAGGAATGTGTTGGTGGCAAGGCTAGGTAAGATCTTTCTTAAATTCCAGTTTTCTAATAAATAAATAACGATAATGACGAAAGTATAAGTTTTCTTGAGAAATCGCGAAATTTATCCGAAAACTTCAAATTGCTGTAACTTCTGACCTGTAGAAGATAAATTAGTCAAGATATATATTTTTGAAGAAAATTTAATGCTCTACAACTTCCCGTCTGACGACGTTTCTAAAAACATAAGGCTGAGGAGTTAGAAGGACAAGTTTGACAAAGAATGTGAGGCAAAAAGAATTATCAATTTTCGCTGGCGAATATCTCGGAAGCTATAACACATAGACTTTCAGTATGTTTGCCTCCTAACTACCACCAACACATTCCTTAAGAGAAAAACATCTCTACAACCCCCTTTCGGGCATTCATTGACTTTTCTTGAGAAATCACGAAATTTATCCGAAAACTTCAAATTGCTGTAACTTCTGACCTGTCGGAGATAAGTTAGTAAACGTTACATATTCTTGAAGAAAACTCAATGCTCTACAACTTCCTGTCTGACAACTTTTCTGTAAAACATAAGGCTGAAGAGTTAGAAGGACAAGTTTGATGAAAAATGTGAGGCAAAAAAAGTTTTTCTAAAATTATCGATCTTCGCTGGCGAATATCTCGAGAACTGTAACACATACAAAGAAAATAAATATAAACATTCTTGTAGGAAATTTAATTATCTTTTATTTTGTAAGGAATACTTTTTACCGTAGGATGCACCGTTTCCGAGTTATAAGGAAAGAACCGAAAAAAGAGACCTTTCCGCCCCCTCCCCCCCCTGAAGCGGCATGGCTAGGGGCAGGGACTTTTAGTATGTTTGCCTCCTAACTACCCCCAACACATTCCTCAAGAGAAAAATTCTCCCCCCTTCCATGTCCTCTACAACCGCCTTTTAGGTATTCATTGACTGGACTATTAGAAAACCGATTTAATTGGCAATGAGGGTTTACACCTGATTTCATTATTTGTAGGTGCATCCGTACACCAAGTTCTATAGTTTATTTTTTTCCTATAATACCTGGCAATGTCAAAATCTGCTAATTTATTTTGGATAGAAACAAAATTTCCTTTTTTTAGAAAACAACAAGAAGAATTCAAGCAACTGCATGTTTTGCCAATTTTCAAGTACTTTGGCAGGTGTCATAGAAATACCAGTGAAAATGTAAGCATGATATGACAAAATTAAAAAAAAAATAAAAAAATACCGATTATGTATCTGCAATCTAAGTTGATTTCATATACAACATGTCCTGTAAAGTTACGGGAACATGGCAACAGACCAACTGAATGTACAAATCCAGAAACGAAATTTTTAAATTTTGTCGAAAAATGTACTATACTTGAAAGTTGGTTTATTTAAGACCAAAGAGTTGAAATCCGGCAATATGTACTATTGGTTTCAAAATGAACCACGACACTAGCCCACTACTATGATTAAAAAAATGTAAGTATTTTTCCTAGTGTAAACGTGACTTGATCGGTCAAATAATCCAAGGGTAAAGATATTTTAGCCGAGATTAAATGTAGATATTACAATGGGAAAATTAAAGTGTCCTAGTTGATTTTGAAACTAATCGTACAATGGGCTGGTTTCATCAAAAAATCACAGTAGATGTGCGGTATAGTAAATTTAAATTATCACCAACTAATTATTATTAGTAAACATTGTTTTTCTGTAGTTACAATGATATTAATTTTTCTGTCACGTTTTTTGAACTTTTGGTTTAGGAAACTAACGATGTTTAATTTTCATTAATTCAATGCATTGTGAGATCTCAGTTGCAGCATTCTATATGAACTATAAACAGCTTGAGTCGAAGCAAGTGTTGTCAAATTAATCATTCCGGTCTGGAAAATTAAAGATGATCGTATTGTCTGCTTGTCATAGGATCGCACGCACAACTTTTCTAGAATAATCATAGTTGCGTGTCTAACACAGTTGCTGTCACTGTTTTATGATCTGAGTCTTTTAGAATATTCGATGTAAGATCATACGTATTACATTTCTTAAAATAGCGGTAAACACAATTCTTGAAAACGTTCAGATGTAATGATTGATGAGATTCATATGTTAGGGTGATATGATGAGCGTGATATGGTAGATGAGTTCGTACATTGCAAGTTTGTCAGTCCGTTATTGAATACCAAAATAGCAAGATCAATGCTGAAACTTGTGCGTTTCTTAATATATTCGGTCAGTGGCCATGTGAGCTGTTTGTGAACTGATCAGTAACGTAGCGATAAATCTCATATGGAATGGAAGAGCCCATTGACCCAAAAACAATTATTAATTTAATTATTAAAAACATTTTTAAGGTTCTATTCTTTTAATAAAATTAGTAGTAAGTTAAATACAGATGGTCTAAGCAGTTATATTGTGATGGTGGGGGCTGGGAGCACAGAAACTCCGATGCGCCACAAAAGCTGATGTACCAAAATTGTTTGCTGAAGTGAAAAATCCTTACTTATTCAAATTTTGTAATCTGGTTGTTATGTAATTAATTGATTTATCGCTTTCGTCGACACACCTTCTACTTTTTAACATTGAAAGAAGGCTCTCGAACTTAAATTAGAGGCTGCACGAATCGGGTTCTTTAGTAGGACTTTAGTTTAAAAATCTATCGGGCTCTTCGAGCCTACATCTGACCTCTAGGGCCGCTTGGGTCTGTCGGACTACTCGGGTCTGTCGGGCCATTTGGACCGTTCGGACCTGTTGGATCATTCGCGTCTGTCGGCCCGTTCGAGCCCCTCAGGCTTATTTGACCTGTCGAGCTTATCAGGTTGATCGGGCTTTTCGGACCGTTATTTTTGTAGTTATCCGAAGCGAACGATTTTGTACTGCACCATACCTAGATCTTTTTTATGACTTTCCTGATTCGGACGTCTATTTTCATACTGAACCGCACCGTAGCAATGTCGTACAAAAGTGGAACAGGCGTTATTTTCGTACGGCAGTGAACCGAAATCTTTTTTGTATACTGCCTCGGACAAAAATAATTTTCGTACTGACCCGGTTAAGCATTATTTTCATACTGAACCGAAGAGGAGGATTTTGCACCGTGGACGGGACGGGTTTCCTGGACGGATTTTTACATGACCCGGTTCAGACCTTGCGTTTAGGTCAGGTCGGGCCTCAGTTTGAAAATCTATAAGGCTTACATCGGGTCAATCGAACTGTTCATTCCTGCCAGGCTTTTCGGATTTCTCGAGTCTGTCGTTTTGTTCGAGCCTCTCCGGCTTGTTCGGCTGCTTGGGCCTGTTTATCCCCAGTCGGGCCGGACTGGAAATTTCGGCTCGCGCAGGGCTTTAACTTAATTGTCACCACCGACCGATAAGACGGGCACGCAAGCATGCACATAAAGAAGTTCCGGCGAGGTGTTTGACATTTAATTATTTGTTTCACGGTATTCTGTATTTTAGTAATAAGTAAACGTAATCGAGGTGAATAAAAATTAATAATCGTATACTTACACATCGTAATAATGAGCATCTTGAGCTCATATTTGAGATAAGGTCACTAGATATCGCTGGGCACGAATCTGTCATCAGATTCCTTCTAAAAGAAATCGTTAGTATGTTTTTCTAAAAATTTGAACTGTACTTTTACTGAGAAGATAGTGATCCATTGTATAACGCAAGAAGGGGGCTACTTTTTTCAAAATATTTGACGGTCAGACTACGAGTACCTCTCATGACAAAAATCCGCACGATTGGAATACAAACGCTAATTTTTCAGAAACAGCTATGTGGCTATAATCCTCATAAGCAGACTGCTGGATCGCCAAGGTCAATTTATGATGATTCCACCAAGTATTCAATATCAATGAGCGTTAACTATGTTGTTAACTACTCGAACATAGGTTCGAGTTCTCAAATCAGCAAAAGTCTCTAGTTATTGATGTAGAATCCAAATCTGAAGTCAAAATTTCAAAATTTAAAAAAATTGCGAACAGACAGATACAAATTTAGTAACGACTCCGAAGTGATAAGAGAATCTTGAAAAAACTGTCATTATTATTGGAAACTCTCATTATCTACTCAATTTGGGATGTTGCAATCCCTAGTCTGTTCATTATACACATAACTACTTGCTTGTTAGGTAATTAAGTAATAATTTTATTGAAATTGTTACATCGGAAGCTAAATCTGAACTCGTTATTCATTATATAAAATAGATAAGAATTACGAGTACTATACAATGTAATGATAAAAATAATGATAGAAAGCAGTTCCCATATTATAACAATAACGAATAAACTTAAATTCAGTTAACAACTTTAAATATAATAATCTGATATCCTATGTGTTAAATAAATTTTATTTACGACCATTAAAATAGTTTGGAAATAAAAATTTTAATTGGAATCGACATTTTTCATAAACATTACTAGCATGATGTAGTACATTAGATTTAAAACAGGATGACAATAACAGTAGATACATATGTATAATAGTTTGTTATAACTTATAATTTAAGGCCGTTTGACACGGTGGTAAATTTGACGTCGAAATTGGCTATAATTTCGTTATTGAAATTTGACATCGTTGCATACAGCACATTTGACGTCAAAACTACATTTAAAAATTTGAAAGGGAATATTTAGAACATGTTTTAAAAATTGTGTTAATTCTGCATGTAAAAAACATGTTCTAAATATTGCTGTTTCAAATTTTTAAAAGCAGTTTTGACGTCAAATGTGCTGTATGCAACGATGTCAAATTTCAATGACGAAATTATAGTCAATTTTGACCTCAAATTTACTACCATGTGAAACGGCCTTTATAAACAAACAGCAAAATCAGTAATAATACAGGTTGAGCTGCGTGAATAAGATGCAAACTTGTGTAAATGAGGCTTTTTATGTTCAAATGATTTTCACATATCTCTTTGAAGTTTTCCATCATTTTTGCATAGTATGTTGCCAGATGTCTTTCAAATTTGCAAATGTCAAGGATTCTTTTGAATCAAACTTCGTTCACTTTAGCAAGCAATTATCAAGTTGACGGTTGGTACAACGTGCATTAATTTTAATTAGAAAATTTCATTTTCTGTTATTGAGATAAATGAATAATTTAACTGTCATGTTATTTAAAATTATGGAATAGTTTTATAAGTTTTTAATTCCACCTATAGTATCTTTATTTAAAATCTTTATTTTGTTAAAAAATCATATTATTTATTTATTGTTTCTTATCATAAATGGTAACTTTCTGAAATTTAATTGTCCAATGCTACATAACCTAAAACCATTTAGTAACTTCTTGTAACCAAATTCTAGGTACACTTGGAAAAAAGTCACATTAAATGGTTGGTCAAGAAATATACAGAAATCCTAACATTGACTGTTGCTTGCTATAGTGAATCGAGTATAGAAAGTAGGTTAAAACAGATTAAAATGTAAAAAAGGCAACATTGTTAAAAATGTCATTTGGGAAACATACATGGCTTTCAATACAGTATCAAAGATGTAGCCACACTTGCTTTGAACTTAACAAATCAAAAGCATGGCCTACTAGTGCTATAATAACTATCATTACCTAACTGAAGTAAGTTTGATAAAGGCTTTACCCAAAACCCAAAGGTCATAAATAATATTTAAAATTATGCATGTGCAAGTATTAATTTGGTATTCAAGATATCACATACTATCGAGCAACATAAACAACTTGACCACTCTGTTCAAGTCCTCTCAGTATGTACAGGGCTTTCAAAAAAAAGGAGTGACAAGTTTAAAAGTCTGGTATTTATGTTGGTATACAAATTTATTAGTGAATGTTGGTATCACTGTGATAAGCCATTGTTGGAGTTTTAAAGATTAATTTGAAAAAGTGGCATCATACAGTGTAGAACGGCAGAAGTTGGAAAACATTATATCATTCAAACACATTTTAATGTTAGAAATTCAGTAGGGAGTTTTTGCATAACATTAAGTGAACAATAAGATGATCGTACCACACTATTCAAAAACTCCCTACTGAATCTCTAACGTTAAAATGTCATTGGCACTTTTATTGAATACTTCTTATTACACTTTCAAACTTATGAAACTGCTTCACGACAAATACTCACTGTTCTACATTGATGATTCCACTTTTTCAAATTAAATGCTGGTGTACTCAACTCAAACAGTGGCCGAGTATGCTGATACCAACAGACACAAATAGATTTGTATACCAACAGAAACAACAGTTTAAGAGTTCTTTCCTGAAAGCCCTGTGTATGTCACTTGATCAAAGCATGCATAAATATGTAACTGTAGCTGTGTGCTTTTTTTCACTGCAAACAAAAATACTTGTTGAGAAATGCTGTAAACGCAATAATAAAGTTAACAAATTTATTTTATTAATGACATGCAGAAAATAATCAATCTACAAAGTAATATAAAAAATATATCCTGTCTAACAAAATATGATACATTAATAATTATAATTAGGTTACACTACTATATATATTTACAGTACATTTTTAAAAAACTTAATTAATATCAGTTATGTAACTCACTTTATAATAAAATATTTTAAATTAATAATTCGAATATTGCTAATCCTATTCATCAAGTCATCACATTTTCAATTGCCAGCACCAGCTCTGCTACGTGCATGCAATTGTGCGTTAAGAATCATTAACTTTTCACTGAGTCTTGAATTATGATCCTTTAAATGTCGTATCATATCAGCCTTTAACATAAGAGAAAGAATTGAGGTTATTTTTTTCTAACTAACAATGAAAATAACATTTCCAGTAGCAAAATCTACATACCTGTTTTTCGATAAAATCATACACTTTATCACCTAGTTGCCTATAACCAATTTCTCCTTGTGCAAAACTTTCAGCAGACGAGCATGCATTCCATTCCTCTCTCTGAACGTCAGGTGGGGACTTTAGTTTATTAAATTTATGTACCTTTGCTAGAATATATATTTTGATTTAGATATTTCCAATTTTAAGAAAAAAATAAAACTTGCCAATGTAATTGATTCCAACTGCAGCAATAACAATAAATTCCACTGTTATTAATGTGCATAAATATGTAATTGGTGACAAAACTCCAGCTCTAACACAACGTTCAGCAAAATCATCTGGGTAAAAATGTTGCATTATTGCCTCTATCAATAAGATCGTTGTATTCCATAAACTGACAATATAAATGGGAACTTGATGCTGTGTTTGCGTCTTTTTATAAAATTCTAAGTAGCCATTCATACGTAAGTTATAATGTTTAACTCTTACTATCTGATCTACTACCTGCAAAAAAACCTATCGTTAATGTAAAAAGTAACAATCATAGCATTCTTCACTTACCAGGGTTAGAAACCATAACCCCACATGAGCATAAAGTAATATAAAATACTCCCTACATCTATACTGTTCATTCGGGTGACAAATCGCAACAACAATTGCAGCTATGTTTATCGATAATGTAGCAACTACTTGTATACTAAAAGGTAAAATTGTTTTCAATGGTTTGAAAACACCATAAGATTCCAAAATAGGCTGCAAGTATTCTCTTTCGTCCATAGCTACTGATTCACTGAAAAACGTAGCGCCCTAAACAAAAAAGCAACAGTTTATTTTTAGTAATGAATCACTTTTTCTAAGGTTATGTTGACATAAACACCTTGGATAAACACCTAAGTGCACGTGCACTTTAACTTACCCCTGAATTTGTATTTGTACTACGGGATAGGCTCACCATTTCATTACGTGAATTTTAATTTACAACCCGAATCGAGTTTTAAAAAAATCAGCGTAGGAAATATTTAGATCAAACGTTATCAATGAACACTTTTTTTATTTTCTTGTTTTGACATTTGTGCTTTTATACACACAAAAAAATCAACATATATCGTTTACATGATATGATATGACGTTTTAAATATTTGTATATTTTGTTTAAAGATCATGTTTGAACGATTACAGCAATTCACATTCACATGATTTTTCATAATTAGCTAACGGAAATTACCGAACACTTCACGGTTGTATAACTATTAAGCTCCAAGCAAGTAAGGAAATAATAGTCTGGAAATAACTTATTATTGAAGTTTTATTTTACGTGGGAAAGGCAAGTTAAACTTTAAAAGTAGTAATAATGTCTAATGTTTGGTGAGTATAATCTTGATTACTTAAGTTACGATGCTGGCGGTCATCGCTACTATATTGTGCATTTGAAGTTTTAAAAATTAATATAGGTTTTTGTTATTATCATCCTAACTTTTCCTTGATATGAAATTTCCTTTTAAAAAACTTGTAACACAGAATCTAAGAGCTCATTTTTAAAGGTTTTTGCGGCCTTTTAAATACGGTAGTGTTTTGTAAATAAGTTTCAGGAAAATTTGTTTGAGGTACTTAAAAGCATTACTTTTTTATCTAAAGCTTTCACAATTTTCTTTATTAAGCCCTATTTGATATGCAACGGTGGTAGCAAGACTTTTTGGGTCAAAGAAAGGCAAATTTATAACATTCGTCAATTTTTATTCAATCGAGTTAATTTTTTCTAAATGCTCAGTAAAGTCGAGAGAATAAGATAAGCTCAAAATACGAATTTCTATTTTCCTTGAATCACATTTGGGTAAAATAAACGTGATATGAAATTCTTAATATTATAGTCGTGTTTGGCACCCATAAATTAATAAAAAAACATCAATATTCCCACGGTCACAAAATGGCTGTAGACTAGTATAATTAACAACATCGCTAATTTCTACATATTTATAAAATTAATTTTTTTTTGTAAATTTCGTTTTGTTTCCCAGGACTGAAAGAAACCTAAATTCTTTGTTTCAAATCTTCCTGATTAATGTTGCCTTATATTTCAATTGCAGAGGTTTATTATTTTAGTTAACTCAGTTTTAGCTTTATCTATTAATATTAAATAATTTTACTTACCTGCTCTAAGTAAACAGTAAAGTGCGTTTCGTTATTCAAGCTAATAATTCTACCATCACAAAAAAGGCCGTTTTCTTGTCAATTAAATTAATTCTTGTGTTTCAACCTAAAAATATTTACAAATTCCGTTAAGATCTAACTGCTCAACTGCCACAACTGCACAACCTGATCTTCTATTGGGCGTTTTTTCCAAACTAGCTTTATTGAAAATAAGTATTATTAGAATCGATACAACAAGACTCGTCTAGGCACTTGCTATGGCATTTGTTCTCTGATGAAAGTAATTGACTTGTTAATTAGTGCTAAATTATTTGTTTTCTGATAAGGGTACTAGCTTTAGCATTTATGCTTGTCGCACTGAACAGATAGGGCAATCATGTGCAATTCTCTTGATATTTCTAAAAAAAGGGAAAATTCCTTTAAATTGTCAAGTTATCTATATCTATAGGGCAAGTGATGTAAACGGGACGCTGCTGTAGACTTGTCAATATGAAGAAATTATAATATACAGGGTGTTTCATTAATAAATGGAAATATTTTAACTGTAGAATCCCGAGCTCAAAATATTAATATTTAACCCAAATCACTTAGATAAAATGTGGCTCTTTACTGAGTTACAGGGTGTTTTATAACAAAATGGTTCTTTTCAGAACCACAATTTGTTTTTAAATGTTGAATGCATTTATTCGTTTCAAGAAATTTCAATAAATAACATGATGTTTTTCTGTTAATAGGGATTAAAGTTTCATATGCGTAATAAATGCAATCCTATGACCCAAAAACACCGACATAATTAATACACATTAAAATCAAAATAACTGTGCCGCTTCATTTTCAACTTTAAATATCTCGAAAAATAATGACTATGAATGAAGAGTATGTTATTTACATAGAAAGTATTGGAGAATCGAAAAATTGTGCTAAAATGGCAATTCCGCTGGTGGCGTAGAATTTGGGAAGGGTCAACCATTCACTTGCCCCTATCGTACGCCTCTGGTAGTAGCCAGAAACGATTATTTAACATAATTTAGTAGGGTGTACAGTACCTACACTTCTTGTCAAGTATGACAAGGATACGTCAAAGAGTTTTAAAGTACTGGGTACAAATAGTTTTTAAATTTTTAAATAAAACACCCTGTAACTCAGTAAGGGGCCACATTTTATCTAAGTGATTTGGGTTAAATCTTAATATTTTGAGCTCAGGATTCTACAGTTAAAATATTTCCAATTATTAATGAAACACCCTGTATATATTACATAATATTGTACCTTGTAAACAATACAGATTTGACAGATTGCAAAAAGTAAACAAGTAGTGTCAACATTAAAATAATTTAAACATGGCGCCAAATTCAAACCATCCTCAATCAATTGCAATCACACTGTATTATGAGAATTGCACGTGATTATTCTATCTGTTTGGGGCGGCAACTATGGTGTTTTATAAAATTAATATATTTAATATACAAGCTGTACCGCAGATCGATGTCAATATACATATGTGTAGTGGAAGTTAAGGTAAAGCGGAACGTTGAGGCAAAGTGGAATTTTGTTGTAATTGTTGAAATTGTACAGACATCTACAAGTTAAGTACGGAATCGTGAAGAAGAAGCGTTAACAGTATTTATTAATAAAAATTGTAAAACATCTGATTTAGTGCAGTATTTTGCAATTCTTGTAGGTAAAGTTTTCTAATCCGTGATGCCATTACTTTATGGTAGCACTGACATCATACATTTTCTGGGCGATCGTCAGGAACGTCAATTTCCATAAATGTAAAGGCAGCCCCTTTTAAAAGCGTTCTTTTCACCGATGGCAGCGCGTAATAATTGTAAAATTGTCTTAACTGATATAAAAACGTGTAATCTTAGGAAGGTTTAAAAACTCAACCTTGACCAAACATTCAAAAACAGATATTGGGGCAAAGCGGAAAAAGTACCATTTCATAAAAGTCTGAACATTCATGGCGGAGCCTATTTAAGTAGTAAGAAGGTGCGAATTACAATTTGAAAAAACTGCTCATCCAATATACCAAAAACAGTTTTATATTGACGATCGACTTCTTCAAAAAAACGTTAAAGCTGCTTCCACAAAATCTTTGAGTAGATTTAAATCAATCTTTACAGCAGGATAATAAAATGAATTAGTCGACTTTCTGGATTTGGAACCAGAAAACTAAAGAATAGCTAACAATTTCAGTCAAGGAACAGGATTAGTCGAGTGTGGAGGATGGACGTACGAATTTTTGCGAAGACACAAAAATGTTTTATTAATTATTACGCCTTTCTGTAAAAATCTCAATCGCGAAAGCTTCTACCTTTGAAAAGCCTACTTGGTCTACTCCAGTAGTCAAGCACTACTATACTTGCCGCACCAAACAGTTGTAAAGATGCTTTATCAACACATGATTTAGAAAGTGGCGTTTCTTTTGGTCGGGCAAAAAGACCAAAGTGCTCCGTTTACACCACTTGTCTTGTAGACAACTTGCCAATTTGAGAAGCTTTTTACTTTTTTTTTGTGGGGTAGAATACTTCCAATATTACTATTACTCTATCAGTTCAGTGTGGCAAGTATAGTAGAAAAATACCATTTTACATCAAGTAGAATATTTAATTGTGACTATACCGGAATATCCCTGTTTCAAACAAACCTGGAAAGATTTTCACGCTTAAACGAAAAAGGTAAGTTGGGTGAGAACGTGAAACTCTTGTCACAGCTGAGATCTGCTTCCGTGCTGGAGGATACTATGCACTATCATTGTTAATCTTTTCTAGAGTCAGAAAAAATCTAGTTTGTGAAAAATATTTGCTCCCCGAACTTTTTTTGAAATTTTATTAATCTGGTTGAATGCAAAGTGATATATTTTCTGATATTTGATTCTTTCATTCTTTAAAGCATTTGAAGTTATCCGAAAAAGACCCTGTTTTATTAATATTGGATGGTCATGATACCCATACTACAAAAAAACCCAATAAAGATGCACTTGCAAAAAAAATAGATGTAGCATTTATATTTCGTTTAACTACTTATTACGAGCAAGAAACAAGAAAGCAACAACTTTGTGTGACGTTATTGAATTATTTGGAAATGTATACCTAAGAGCTACAACATAAACAGCAGTTAGTGGATTAAGAATACAGGAATTTGTTCCTATAATCCAAACATACTTCCTTCAGATTTGTCTCAACCATTTGAAACTGCTGACAGAGAAGAAAAGACAGGCATGAACATTATTTTCAAAGGTAGTAGAGATGCAACCATCACTAAACAGTTCAAAAGGTAAAAATATATTACCACAGTAGGGTTGCTCTAAAGAAACGGCATCTTCATCACAACCCAGTTGTTTCAGAGATTTAACTATGTCATTCCAGTTTTCCTTTACGTGATATTATGTCGATCTCCAAATCAGGTCCACGAAAACAAAAAAAAAGAACAAGAACAGGAAACGATTTTAACGTCTTTACCAAATATGGAGGAAACGTGCTTCGATGGAAAAGGTTTCAAAATAAGACACTTATTCGATTAAAAGAAAATTGCCCCTATTCGTCAAAAGAAAAAAGAAAAAAAAATGCAAACTTATTAATGATTTTACTAGTTCCAACAGTTGCATAAATGAAGAGTTATGCAAAGAATCTTCAAATTAAAAAACTCAATAGTGACTGGGAATTTCACCCATAACGGTCAGAATTTTCTAGAGAGAAGATAAACAAAAATCAAATAAAGGAATAGTTGTTTAGGCAACAAGTGCATACTCTACTTGCTTTTTATGCGTGGGAAGTTTGACCGTACGACCACGAACCGTAGATGAGTGCTGGCTCTGGGAGTTGCTTTGAGAGAGAGAGAGAGAGAGAGAGAGAGCAATAGAATCCACAAATTTGTCGAAGTAAAATATCTGACCTTTATTTAATCTGTGATATTACTGTCGTATTATTGTTTCCACGGCCTACCAATGGCGGTTCGTGAGTTTCGAAACAGGTGAAGCGTTTTCCATTGAAATCTTAGAAATGAACAAAAATTTAACAAGATAAAAGGTGCTTGTCTCATCCCAAAATCAGTAAAATACCTACAACAATAAAAATGTAACCTTTTGTAGACGAGATCTATTCTTCGATCTTTCAAGGCAGCAAACCTGTTGATGACATCATCATAAAATGGTTGAGTCCTTTTTCAATGGATATTCTTCCTAAATGTGAAAGTCTTTCTTGCGTATTGAACTGCGCAAGTATGATTTGCTTCTTTTCAAGCGCGAGAAACTTCTTTCTACTGACGAACTTGTTGATGGTATGCTAAGAATTAGACAAAATAATTTATGAGCTTCTTTAAATATTTGTTTATTGTCTTGCACCAAAAGCATTATTTCCTGGAGGTTCTTGCTTCTATATTGCTGAGCAGAATATATAAGGTCTAATTCGTTTTTCAGTTTTTGCATGTCCGTAGTACTAAATACATAAACTGGAATATGTTTGTTTCAAATTATGAAGTTTTTCCGTTGGAAATAATTTAGAATATTCATCAAACTTAGAAACGTCAGCCAGAGAAATGAATAACAATTTATCCATGTCTTGAAATCTAGTGTCTATTTGCATCAAAATGGTATCCAAGATTTCATAAAATAGCAGCTTATAACTTTCGAATATTTGTTTGTCAGACAAGGCACCTCCAATTTACCTTCTTTGATTAATATGTGTGTTTAATAAAGCTTCATTAAATATTGTCTTACATTCAATTTCGTTTCTTTTCAACTGAAATTTTCCTTAGATAATCTTAAATGACGTAAAAACTGAAAACACCGTCAAAGCAACTAAAAAATGCAACGTATAACCGATGCGATCCACCGTATCTGAATTCTGAAAGCTGTATACTTATAGTGAATCGCTGTTCGTTTTCTTTAAAAACGCTTCTGGCTCGACCAATATCGTCGGTGTTTGTACTGCATACCACCGCGTAGGAAGTCTGTTGTCATGGCAACGCGTCTTTCTTGTTGAAACGTTTGCCTAGAATTTTCATATCGCTTCAACTCAATGTTAAGCTTAGTGCAAGTGTCCTTACGCTTTGCGTTCGTGTTGGTCCATAACAGGGGCAGGTAGAACGTCTGTGATTTGTGTTTTGAGTATCTCATGCTAATTGCATTGCTCTTGTGACTAATTTTATTCAAGATTTTACTATTTTTACACTAACCAACAAAATTACTTAAGTAATTAAATATTAAAAATTATTGAAAGAAAAAAATAGGTGAATCGGCGCTTCACTTGCTTCACCCCAATAGCCGTCACTGCGGCCTCCTGGAATCTCCTCTTAAACATGTGTTAATTTTATTTTTAACAATATTTTTGGCATTTTTTGAAATGGGTATATCAAACTTATATTGGTTGAAAGGTTCTTTAAATTCCCTTTTAAGTGGTTGCTAAGCCGAGTGTGACTTGCATTTATAAAGAATTATATTCTCTCTCTAACTCAAAAATCATAGGTGGGGGGTAGGGGAGATTTTAAATACGTTATTGTATTTACCCTACTTATGTGGTAACCGCTTTAATTATATTTATAGAAAATGAATTGGTAACACTTTCGAGAAAATAGAAAATTTTGAATCTTTGCATGTAATGGAAAAACAAAAGCACAATCGGTAATAAGAAGAAAAGGTTCCGTTCTTTGTGATTTACGGGGTAGTTGGCAAAAACTTTCAAAAATGTGTTAAATCATGGTCTTCTTTGATTTTAGGAAATTGAAATTTTTGAGATAATATTAAAAAAACTGTCATAAATAAATCAGATTATTAAAAAATTTATATACAGAGTGCTATTTAAAAAAATAAAGTCGATATAACTTTCGCTAAAACCGGTAGTGACCTTGAGTATTCTATTTAGTCCAAAAATGACAAATATAAGGCTATTTTAATAGCTCAAGTTTCAAAACTCTATTTCAAAGTATAAGAAAAATGGAAGACTGTTTTCACTTCTCGTTGGCACCCTTTATATTGTAACTACATTATCAAAACCATAGATAGCAAATATCGAAAGAAGAAAACTATTTCTGTTGGCTGTTAGTTATTACTTATTATACCTTTCTTTTTAAGTAGTTTGCAGATGCATCCAGTGTCTAAATTTCTAGTTAGGCACTTTTTAAGATATCCTGTAATCCAGACAAAATGTCATCAAAGTATGTCATGATATACAAAGGCATTCATAGCGACATGTTGTTGCTATTTACATATTAGATTGAATTTTCTAACCTAACGCCATACGTTAATAAATTGATGTTTGGGAACGAAGAGTTTCTAGGAAAATAAATGGAAGCTTTTGCTTCGTAATCGTATGGCGTTAAGTTACAAAATATAATCTATTATGTCATATGATTGCTGTGTGAAATTATACCTTTCTGCTTCTTCCCCTAGGATGTTTTAATGAAATTTTTTTTTGAATCACTTGATACTATAAAGATAGCAAAGAAACAACAGTATCATCACTCTTCCTTTCACTTATAAAAAAAAACTTTAATAAAGCAAAATAGGTCTCATGAAATTAATTTACCTATAGGAGGTAATTTTATAAATTGAGCTGGGGGATCATTCTTCTCCCTTTACATTCAGATTGGATTACGTTACGTCACACGAATTACTGATTACTGGAAACACAACCACTCTGTCAACAACTGGATGATGGTGGTGCGTAAACGTCCTTTGTTTTTTTTTATCACAAATACTTTAATGTCCTTAAATAATCGATAATCTAATAAAAAAACAAAAAAGTGTAACAAAAGAACGAATTAACTTTTGTTTGTTTTTCTTTTAGTTTCTAAAAAAAACGTAAGTTAGAGCTTTGTACTTTTTGTTATACAAATATTAAAATATAAACAATTTCTGAGCAATTTCACATAGTTAAAATTCTGACTGTTTTGCGCATGACTATCTGGCGTTAAAGTGTTTAGCTGCGATGCTCATCTTGTTTTTATAACGTCGAAACACATCGTCGCGACGCTTAAAACATTAAGAGATAAAAGATGCGAATATTAATTCGTCGAGTCCGTGAGTGCTTTTGATATATTGACTAAAGAAAGTGTTGATTCTGTTTTTAAGTGTTTCATGGAAAAACTATAATTAAAAACCTAATAATATTAAAAATATAAGTTTTATAAAAGTCTTTAAATATGTAGATATGTACACGTTGGATTATAAAAAGCGGCATGTTTATCAAATGTTAAATAAGAATGATTAAGGATACCTAATGTAAATAATTCGTAATTTGAAAACGAAAAACAAATCAAGTTATTTAAAACTGTTAAAAAATCATTTCTATATACAATTTAAATTTCATTTAAATCAAAACTTCATACATAAACATGATTTAACAATTTTCTCATTCCTAAATTTCACGTTTCCTTAACTTCTTGTTTCTACTCTGAAACTTTATAACGGCAAAGTTCTTGCATGCGAACAGAAGTTTTAACTTTTCTATATAATTTAAATCGTTAAAAGGCTAATCCACCCTATTTGTTTGTTTCAGAACATAAAAAAGAAACAACTACAGAGTATAATGCTATGGACTTTTCTAAACAAAAATTGTTCGTGTCGTTTATAAAGTTGGGTAATGATTGAATAAAATGTCAGTACGACATCAAGAAGAGTTAATGACCGACAATGACATTTTGGAAATTTCTACTGTCGCTAACACGAACAATACTTTGTACGATCGAAAACCTCAATCTAAAGCCATTAGAGTTCTTACTGTTTTGGTTTATATTCTATGCGTATCATTAGCAGCCATCCTTTTATCAATCTATTACATTTTCATTTGGGACGGACAACCTACATTAACAGTTATTAAGGCTTATCATCACAACTTTACTATTACAGGAAAAAGTTTTCAAAACAAAAGTGGACATACGAACGAATTTCCCGCAACAATCGGAACCAAAGAGAAAAACATGACTACATATAAAAGGCGGGACATTTTGGACAATGTAGCAGAGAGTTCAATCTCGCTGATAAATGGAAACTATAGTTTGAACGCAGGTAAGTTGTGTTTTTTTTTTTACTTTTATTGAAGCTTATAGTTACATTATGAAGATCAGTATCTATACGGTATGTATTCAAATCCTAAATAAATATCAGTAATATTGTTAGCAGCTCTGTGAATGCTAGGGATGATCTTTGAACGATCTCAAAAACATAATTCCTCTGAACAATAGAAATATTTATTTAGGATTTGAATGTTATGAAAACTGATATTCGAATGTAAATAAGCAGGGAATATTTTAAAAGATATTTACCCAAAGTATTCAACATTTATAGATTTGCCCCCTTGTTTTCAACTGGTTGGATTGTTTTATTCCTAATCAAAATTAGTATACACGTGAATCATTTTGAGACTCTAGGTAATGTTTTTGAACACACACACACATACCACAAATAATAGTAGCAAAAGTAATGCTTTCTAAATTAAAATAAAAGAAGATTTATCTGAGACCAAACCACTTTTTAGATTCATGACCGAAACTAACTTTCATTTTACGTGACATGACAGTATTAACTTCTGAATGACCTAAATCAAGCTTTCGTCTAACCGACCCAAACAATTTTTTTTAGTCAATTAATTTCAAATCTTTGAAATGGGCCCAATGTAATGAATTCCTTGGAATTTGCATTTAGGTATTCCACAATCAAAAAATTGGTTTTCAAGATTTCAAATTAGTCGACTAATATTCATAATTGTAACTACATAGAAGATTATTATTTGACTTTTACTCTACAAACCATACCATTATCGAAACCTTCAACTGTTCAACAGAAGTCCTAAGATTTATCGAACAATCGAAGAATATTTATGTATAGATGAACAGAGACACGAATTATTAACGAAAGATTTCTTTTTAGATCGAATCAGAATGATTTTTACTAATTACAAAGATGCATTTGATGTGTATACGCCAAAATTAAGAAATTAATACAGTGTCCAAAATTCAAAGCTCGCCATTGAGATCTCGAAAGCAGTAAGATATAGAAAGACGATTAATCAAGAAAAAGTTTACGAGTATCTTGGAGATCAATTTATTGCTATTTTTATTTTTTCAGAATAATTCATAGCTTTCTAAATATTAATTAAAAAAACTAAACTTTCTAAATTTCCTCTAGATCAAACTAATATCTCTGTAACAAATAGGAATATGAAATAAATCTAAATGAATGGCGAGGAATTAAACTAAATATATGTAAAGAATTCTCTTAATGAAACGCGTATTTTATTTTGATACAATTGAATAACTACTAGATAGATAAATATTGCAATTGTACATATGTAGTTATTATTTTGTTTTCAAAAGCAATTAAAAAACAACATTTTTTACTTGGAAATTATAGTTTGCCGTGTTTAATTACAACACTCACCTTAGTAATCTTAGTGAAGTTAGATAAACGCTTAGCTACTTATTTTATGGATTTATTTTAAGAAGGTTCATCGTAGATAATGAATGATATCATCAAAAACTACCAAAAACATATTAATATTTTGGAATCATAATAGGCGATGATGGAAAAATTAATATTAAGAAAGATTTTTTAGGCTTTAAACCACTTGTTCTTTAATCACAAAGAAATTAGCAAGCAAGCCAAGTTTGTGATCTACAAATCAACTTTTATTCCAACTGTAACATATGACGCTGAGTCATCAAACATCAGCTTCAGACTACAGAAATGAGATACTTTAGAAGCTTAGTCAATATATCTGGATCAAACAGCATCAGGAATAAGAATATTAAAAAAAGTGAATTGATAAGGTCAACCCATAGTTCCACAGAAGAAGTACAGTGCGGTCCAATTTCGATGGGATTAAATGGGTAACTTTATTATTAGCGCAGATAAATAAAAACGGCTGTTGTCTTTTGTTTTTTCCCTAGAGAGAAAAAGTGAAAAATAGCCGATTCCTTCAATTTACTCTAATTCCTTTATTTTCGAAGCTAGAACAAAATCATTTTAGCATTATTGACGCACTCTTTAACGTAGAATTCAATGTCATCAGTAGTTTTTTACTAGTCCTTTTTGTAACTGCACTGTAACTCAAAGTTGAATTTTTTAAATGGACTGATTCTTTCAATTTGTTGTAACTTCATTATTTTAGAAGCTACAACAAAATCATTTTAGCATTGTTCAGGCACTTTTAAATGTAAAATTAAATGCCGTCAGTCATTTTTTTCTAGTTCTTTCCATAACTGCGTCGTAACTCAAAGTTGAATTTTTAAATGGACCATTCAAAAAATTCAACTTTGCGTTACATTGCAGGAAGGGACTAGAAAAAAACTACTGACGGCATTGCATTCTGCGTTGAAAAGTGCCTCAACAATGCTAAAATGATTTTGTTCTAGATTCAGAAATAAAGGAGTTACAGCAAATTAAAGGTATCGATCCATTAAAAAAACTCAACTTTGAGTTACAGTGCAGTTACAAAAAGGACTAGAAAAAAACTACTGATAGAATTGAATTCTACGTTAAAAAGTGCCTAAACAATGCTAAAATGATTTTGTTCTAGCTTCGAAAATAAAGAAATTACAGCAAATTGAAGAAATCGGCCATTTTTCATTTTTTTTTCTCTAAGGAAAAAACAAAAGACGGCATTTAATCCCATCGAAATTGGATCGCACTGTACAGCTGCGGTGGTATAGGCACATACCAGGTGTATACCTATGAAATGAGACTTTCAGCTATTAGACCACAGATGTCGCTAGGAGTATTTTTAAACTGTCCCAAATGTCTTATTTTTTTCGTCTGTCATCTGTCAACAATATTCAATTCATTGTTTGTGATGTTTCATACAACAACGCATTTTTTTCGCTCTTAAAAATGTCGAATTTCGTGCCTTCAAACTACGATTTGCGGACATCGTTGATTTTCTGTTATCAATTGAAGAAAAACGCTTCTCAAGCTCATCAAATGCTTATAGAAGCTTACGGTGGACATGCTCTAAGCAGAGCACAGTGCTTCAGGTGGTTTGAAAAATTCCGAAGTGGTGATTTTAGCGTGGAGAACGAGGAACGTGGCCGGCCACCGAAAAAGTTTGAGGACACCGAATTGCAAGCATTGTTGAATGAAGATGATGGTCAAACGCAAGAAATGATGGCAGAGCAGTTGGGAGTGACCCAAAAAACCATTTGCAAACGTTTGAAAGACATGGGCATGATTTTAAAGGTCGGAAGATGGGTGCCGCATGAACTGACTGAAAGGCAGCAAGAGATCCGAAAAACCACTTGTGAAATGCTGCTCTCCCGGTTCAAAAGGAAGTCTTTTTTGCATCGAATCGTTACGGGTGATGAAAAATGGGTGTATTTCTCCAATCCCAAGCGTAAACGATCGTATGGTCCGCCCGGCCACAAGCCAAAATCAACGGCCAAACCAAATCGCTTCGGCCGCAAGGCAATGCTGTGTGTTTTCTGGGATCAGCATGGTATGATTTGGTACGAGCTATTAAAACCAGGTGAAACAGTTGACGGTGCACGCTACCAACGACAATTGGCCGATTTGAACAGCGCTATACACCGAAAACGCCCAGAATATGCCGATCGGCGTCACAAAGTAATTTTTCTTGATGACAATGCACCACCACATCGAACAAGAGCGACCCGGGAATTGGTGGAGACGTACGATTGGGAACCGCTGGTGCATGCGGCTTACTCACCAGACTTGGCGCCTTCCGATTATCATTTGTTTGCATCGATGGGCCACGCACTTTCCGAGCAGCGCTTCAATTCTCACGAAGAAGCCAAAAAATGGCTCGATGATTGGTTTGCGGCCAAAGACGGCCAATTTTTTTTGGCGCGGCATTCACAAATTGCCTAAGAGATGGGTAAAATGTGTCGCTAGCGATGGCTATTATTTTGAAGATTAAATTTGTAACCATTTTTTGTTAATAAACATTTAAAATTGAAAAAAAAAGTCTCATTTCATAGGTATACACCTGGTACATATGTCGGATAAGCGAAGACATAGGCTACCAAAACAAATACAGTGTGCAAGAAGCTAAAATAGTAGAACACCGGATAAACCTAAAACCAGCTAAATGAACAAAGTTAGTTCAAGATGGTACACGCGATGTAGAGAAAAGAGACAAACTAATCCAGAAAGTGAAAGAAATTATTATGAAAGACAAAAAATGCTGGACACTTTTACTTCTCAACACTTTGTGGCAATTATAAAACAGATGTGAAAAGTTAAGTCACATAAAACAAATAATAGTTAGATCTAAAGGGTAACGTTCCTCAGTTTGAAATAGATATCTTTGTTACCTATATCAGAACGAAACAAAATCAAACTATTATTCATTTATTCAAGCCTGATTCGGGATTCAAATTAATTTTGGGGCGCTTTAAAATCAATTGATTTTGACACGGACTTGAATGAATTTAAGCTACATCAAAAGAAAACACAAAGAATAAATAATAAATATTGACTGTAAATGACGGGTTAATTCTTGAAATACGCAGTAAACAATGTAAACAACACTTCAATAAACCAAAAATGACTTTGGAATTTAGTTCAGCATTTCTGCCACCACAGGCGTAACCTTTAGCTTCAATTGGCTAAAGTAAAATTGAAAAAACGTAGTTGCTTGATTGTCACGTAATCGATGCTCTGATTGATCTACTTGTATGCTTATTCGCAAGTCTCTGATTTACGTATAAAAAATGTCATTTGACAATGGTGTTAGTTATTAAATTTCTAATATAAGAATGTTAGATAATGCCACTTCATATGTCAAAAACTTAACCGTAATACAGAGAATTAAACTCGTATTAAAAATCTTGTAAACTTAGTTTTTATCGACTCGCTTTTGTTACCATCAACCTAGCGTAAATGGGAAATAGTTGCCTATTCACGGAAACGTTCAGTAAAGCTAGTTTTAAAAATAAAAGCTCCATATTCAATAATCACATATTTTAATTTAGAAATTCGAAATGTTTATCAATTGAAATAGGCAGAGCCACCATACAGAGCTAACACCAAAATACAAAATCATTAATTAACCTATTAAGGGATGCTTTAACAAATTCTGGAGTGACTGAGGTCTTCATGCGGGGAATAATAGTGTTATCGTATAGTATACTCGGAATAGTGAGTTAGTAAAAGAGTTTTAATGTCTTTGGAAATTTTACAATAGCAAGTTGGTTGCAAAGATGAGAGTTTGGATCCAAAGTTGACCCTGATACTAGTTGACGATGTAATATAAAAAAAACTGATCCAATAGAAACAAATAAACCCAACCAAACAGTCTTTTGTTGATGTTTTATTGATTTTTTTTGCTTAATTGGAATTTTTGCTTTCTCAATTACTTGATTTGCGTTTTGTAGGATGGCCCAAATTTATAAGCCGAATCCACAACTTCGCAAAACTTTGTATGGTACACCATAAAAACAAACATGCAGAGGTTTTGTCAAAACATTAAACAGTATAGGACAGATGTTTTCCTTTATATTTTAAGCAACTTCTTTGTCTATTTAGAAAGATAGGTACCTCCAAGTAATATCATCAACTGTGATAAAACTATTCCGAGTAATGATCCAGGGTAATCAAAGATGCTTACCAAAAAGGTTGCAAATACCAGGAAAGCGTAATGAACAGAACTAAATCAACTAATTCAGTTATCGCTGCAGCCTCTGATGAAACTGTGCTACCCTGATATGTCGCATATAAATTCAAATATTTATATTCAAATTATAAGGGCCTTCAAAGGATTTAATTGTAAAAAGAGTAAGAGTGGGTAATTAGATTCTATCGTTCTTGATGCTTGGAACAAAATCATCACTTTCCGTTGCTGAAGAGACTTTGCAGTGAAAGATTACTGATCAATTTAGCCCTAAATAATTTTGCTAGGATGAAAATATTTCATTTGTATCTCTTCTTAGCAATACAACTCCCCTAACTCAGCCGTTAGATACTGAACTGTTTTGATCATTAAAAATGACTTGGAAAAGGACTCGGCATGAAAAGATTCCCTCTACCAAAAGTGAGTTCCCTAAACTGTTTGGCAGAACTCTAAAAAACTAAAAAAAAGAGACAATTGAAAGCACTAGTCCCTGCGTGGAGTGTGGGAATAGAATCAGAAAACGAATAAAATGAAAAAAATGAGATAGAGAGGCAATGGAATTAGATACATCTGACGAAGATGAAGGAGAAGCTCTAAATGCAATGATTATTTGTTGCCGGTAGAAACTTATTTTGATTAGTAATTTGTCAATATGAAAGCAAGTGTATCCGAATTTAAGTATTAAAACGGAATTATTCTATTATGAACACAAAAACAAAGCATATTTAATAATAACTAAGCATTCAGCATAGAGGTGGCCCAAAAGATTTGATACAGAATCGAAAGACGGATTGTTCGACTTCTTTTGAATTTGACCATAAAGATAATACTGAAAGATATTTGATTACAATCCCATTTTGGTAAAACTTGATGGTTTGAAAGTTTTCGCGTTAAACTAAATCTACTGCAAATTCAAATCTCAATTTAATAAGTAGGTATGATACGGAACCAATCACTTACATATAAGATCACCAGTAAAACACACAGAAGCTTGAACGCCAATCTTTCTACCACCTTATCTGACAACTAACGACTGTGAATTCAATAACCAACAAATGCCATATACGTCGCTGATCAATCACAGACGCCTAAATTTGCAGTTGTAAATAAAGTCTAAACGTAAAACTTGAAAATACTTCAGTCTATGAATAACAACTGAATAAACCAATATTTAAATAAATAGAATGAAAGTAAATTAATGGCTGTTCTAATTTCGACCTCAAAAGGGAAGAAAAAGAAACATTTCATACATGAAAAGATTATACAGTGTGTCCGCGGATTGAGTTGACAAGAGGAAAAACTTTTTTATTATTGGTTTTAGCACAAAATGTTATTTTTAATAAAATTTTCTGCTTGTTTTAGAACCTCCAATAATGGTAATATAATTTTGATGTTATCCATAATAATGAAGAAAATTTAAAAAACGCATTATGTTGGTATAAGAAAACAACTAAGTTCTAAATTTATTCAAAAATCAGATGTTAGCTTTTGTTTTGCAGTTGCAGTTCAAACATGGTAATTTGATTTTTGAGTAAATTTAGCACTTAGTCATTTTTTTATACTAAAATAATGCGTTTTTTAAATTTTCTTCATTATTGTTGGTAACATCAAAATTATATTACCATTTTTGGTGGTTTTGAAAGAAGCAGAAGATTTTATCAAGAGTGACATTTTGTTCTAAGACCAATAATAAAAAAGTTTTTCCTCTTGTCAACACAATCCCTGGACACACTGTATACAATGTCAAAAAATACACTACTAGTCAAAACTATAGAAACAACCTAATATAAATTTACATATTCAATCTGCAGACTATTATAGTAACAAATTGTGTAATTTCCTTATAATATTTGTACACAGTATTTAACAAAAGAATGCAACGCAATTAAACTTAAACAAACTTAAAAATACATCATACAGACTTTTCATCGATGTGTCCTCCTTTTGCACAAATAACTACTTTACTATAGTCTGTCTCTGTCCACTGAATAATTAGTGACATAAAAGTTACTAGTAACTACGCGTAAAAAGTAGTATCCTAGTATCGAACAAAAATTTAAAAAAAAAACGTGTTGAAACAAAACAAAAAGTGTACTCAAGACAAGTTAGCTGTGGTTATTATGAACAATAATAAATAGAAAATAAAAACATTTGCTGTACGCAAAAATACTCCCTGAAGAATTAACTTTGTAAATAGCATTGTATACAATTTTATAATTAATTCAGTTGTAATTAATAGCAAATAAACATATTAGACGTATGTAGTAGTTACTGGCGACTCTACGTTGGCAACAAGAGAGCAACAATTACAAAGAAAAATGGAAAAGGTACAATTTAATTAAAATTTTCAACGAAACCCGATGGGAATTGTCACTAAATTTGCAAAGTCTGTCTGGCTGGCTGGCTGTCTGTCTGTCCGCATTTTTTTTAGAGTTTGAGATTTTGACTTCACATTTGGATTCTACATCAAAAACTAAAGACGATGTGGTGTCTTTGTTTTTTGATATCTCTTCGGAAATATGGTCAAAATGGTCGCCGAAATTTAAAAAAGTTTCAAATTTTTTTTTTTACTTTAGAATCGTATAGTTTATCTCATTTCTATAATTCCTGTTAAATCTTTGTTGTGTTGGTAACAAAACCTTCTAAAACACTAGAATCTTTCATTGAGAAATGTTGACAATATTGTTATTTGTTTTTATTTAAAATCAGAGGTCAGATTGTCATTCCGAAAAGGTAGCGCTACCTTTTGTTGTTTGTTTATTATTTGGAATAAAAATTTATTTTTTGCGTTTATTACTTTGATATTAATATTGTAATCAAACATAACATAAAAACGAATTTACTGCATTTTAACCCTATTCTGACATATGACATTCGTTTGACAGAAGATTTTCTAGTGAGAAATGTGTAACTAGAAATAGTGAAATCAGCATAAATAAGTTTGCATGCAACTAAAACTCTAAGCATTTGAAATGGATTGCAATTGTAGAAATATCAACAAATAAGAGAAACATATACTTTTAGTTTTTTGATATCACCTTGGGAACATGGTCAAAATGGCCTCCGAAGTTTGGACAAAAGTAACAAAACGGAGTTCGTTGTGGTTATGCTTTGCATTCCCAGATGTTTTTAAAAATATTAGAGTTCCTATATAATATTGTTAGAAGAGTTAGGACATGTTGGTGATCCATTTTGATTCGTTGGAACCAGATATCATGGAATACTTGTTTTAGTTTCAATTTTGAATCACTTGTTATGTGGGTGATCCACTCTGATTGGTTGGAACCAGATATCAGAAAATATCTGGTTTTTCTTAATTTCAATTTTAAATCTTTTGCCATTTTAATATTTAGTCTTTTTAATTGTCTGAATGAAAAAATGAAGAAAGCTAATGAGAAAATAAATAAAAGTTTTGAAGAATAACAAAGCCAAGGCTCAAAAATTACAAGAACTGAAAATATGAGATGTCATAATATAAAATCAAAATTCAATAGATTCATTACTTATACAGTTACAGAATTCATGAAATAGTTTCTTCCTGGAAAAACTTTAACCGCTCAGGCAAATAATAACATTCTATTTAAACACAGTTTTCGTGGAAAAATAGTATCCGACAGAACCGTTGTTGAACAAACAGCATTCAGCTTATCATTGAGGTTATGTGTATTTAACAGTTTCATATCGATATCAGAAACATTGTTAATATTATTAACTATTATACAGATATACTAAATAAAATAAAATTATTATTTCTAGTATTACAGTTGTTTATAGGCACGAGGACTATTGTAATCTTATTCAAAAATCTCAATAAACAGTGTGTCCAAGATAAGGATGCACAGCATGGGGATCTTGGAAATGATCATAGATACAGCATCGGTTAAATGGGATGAGAGTTGGCTATTTATAGGACCGTTTTGTTGGCGTTTGCAAAATCTAGATATCGTGGATAGTTTCAGAGATATTTAAAAAAAAGTAGATTTCTCGATTTTCATTATTATTTTTTCTTTCCTTTATTTGAAAAGATATCGGAAAACTAAAACCACTTTTCCAGTGTCACTTTTTGTTCTCTATTAAAATACGCTAACAAAATTCCTGTACAACGTTTCGGCTTCGAGTAACCATCATCAACCGCATTTTTTTAAATAGGCGGAAAAACAATTGAAAACTTGTTTTGGATAGCTCTTGTTGTCACGATTCTAATGATGTAAACAAGATACGGTTATTTTGGTTTTGATTTTTTTCTGTTGAACGCTGCTATGACCAACTGTAATAATTACTGTTCATCTTCAAAATTTTGGTTGAGCACATGCTTCTTAACATAACCCTAGAGGAAAGAAATTTAATGGTGTTAGATCAGATGATCGCGCAGGCCATGCATTAATTTATAGCATAAGAAATCACAATAACCCTACCATGTTTACATCATTAAAATCGTGACAACAAGAGCTATCCAAAACAATTTTCAATTGTTTTTACGCCTATTTAAAAAAATGAGGTTGATGATGGTTACTCGAAACCGAAACGTTGTAAAAGAATTTTGTTAGCGTATTTTAATAGAGAACAAAAAGTTGCAATGAAAAAGTAGTTTTAGTTTCCCAATATTTCTTCAAATAAATAAAAGATAAAATAATAACGAAAATCGAGAAATCTACTTTTTTTTAAAATATCTCTGATAGTTAGTTAGATAGACACTGTTTGCCTGTTTCAATAATATTTGCCCAGTCATTTAGCAATTAAATGAAAAAATGAAGCTATTTGCTCAGCCAGATAAAATGCCCATGAAAAAGCTGCTAAACTAGTTTAATACTTATTTCCTTTTTTTCTTTATATTGAAAGTAGATTTTCTAATTTTAACATGTTTTCTTGACTGTTATTGCAATTCTCTTAATAATTATAACCTTAAATTTGACGTTTCATAATTTGTTTGACAGTAACTTACGTCATGCTAAAGTAAAACAATTCAAAACAAATGCCATTAAAATCAAGTGGTTTTGATTTCTGGTTCCACATGTCCTAACTCTTATAACTAATATGTAATATTATGTAGGACCTCTAAAAATTATAGTTTTGCTCCGATATCTAGTGGAAACCACCGAAAACCTGATTGAAGTTTACTCCACTGAATTGACCAATACCATGAAAAGACGCGCACATGTATCAGAATTACCAACGTAAAAAATCTTACAAGCTGTATTATTCTTGCCTAATTTTGGTGTATTTGTCGCTGTTAGGTTAAGTAACTAAAATTTGAAAAAGATTAATTATCCAGTGGTCAGAGTATACACGGTATTCTAGCAATTAATCTATTCAACGTATCAGCCGATGAAGTATTCCAGATTGTTTGCAGTTTATCCCACAAATCCGATTGACTAGTTGAGTTCATTTTTCGTACCCTATGAACTAATTCATTCCGGAGTAATTTGATGGGAGAGCATTCTGGAGATTGCGGTAGCCAAACGATCCTGCTATAAGCATTCTTCCGTTCTAAAGAAGCAATGTAATTCCGCCAAAGGTGAAATTTGATGAAACTGCATACTGTTCTAGTACACGTAAATAATCTTCTTTGCACATCCGTCCTTGAATTTTGGCAAGTCGCCCGACCTGTCCATTATCAGAACAACCCCAAACCATTATGCTTCTTCCATCATCTACAGTGCTTAACACTGCCCAGAACACACTGCTCTAACACTCTTTCTCCTTTACGACGACGAACAATGGTCCGCCTATGTGATCCAAAAATATCGAATTTTGGAATCTGCCCATAAAACAGATTTCCACATTTCCACAGTTCAACCCTTGTGAAGTTTCGCCCACTGTTTTGTTTATTTGCTTTCTTTAATAATAGTTTGCAGACTGCTACTTGACCAAAAGGGCCTTCATCTTTTAGACGTTTTCGTTTCGTTGTTTTTATTTACTTGTAAGGGGGGGCGATTGTGGTTGCTAAGAAGCTTGATGCTTGATGTACTTATCATCTTCTTTAAAAGACCCCTTTGGTCCTCCAATTCGTTTTCAATTTGTTGAGCGTCTTGTTTCTGCCTTACGTCTTAGAGTACGTAATACGCCTTTCTTAGATACCTTCAGTTTTTCTACTATTCTTCCCATGGAATATCCTTCACTGTACAAAGTAGTAGTAGTTGCTCTCAATTTTAAGCCTAATTTACGTAATTGTAGCGATCTGTTTCTTTGAAATTAAAATAAATACCATATAGCAAAAATACACCACAGAAATATTAAACTCTTGGTTTTAGACGTCAATAAGAAGGTCAATTTTAGATTTTAAGCAATTTACAAGAAGTTTTCGTATGTTTTAATGTTTGACAGCTAATAATAATTAATATTCATACTATAAAACAAAAGACGATTCATTCGAAACATTTAGAAAGTATGGCCTGTTTGATTTTAGGAAAGAAACTTTGATTTGCTAATAAATTAAAAATGAATTAAAGGAAAACAGAGAAGTTACATACACGAAATAATAAAAACCTGCCCAATATAGTTCTGGTGCGGTAAAATAACACATTGTTTAATCATGTCAAAATTCAATAATCCTTAAAAGAAATATTACACAAAGTAAGGTTATTATTCCATACTTTTGACCGGTAGTGTAGTAGGACTGAAAGTACATCACAATCAAAGAGGGTTTCTTTATAAAGAAATAAAGATGTATACCTATCGTATGTTGTTTTACAAAAAATAACATGAACAATAATAATGTTGAATAATGATTCATACATACCTATCCAAACTTATAGTTAAATTATTTTTAAAAAAGAAGTATGTTTTTCATTTGTTTCTGTTTCCCAAAGGAGTTAAAAAAATGAACGTTAGATCTTTTAAAAGTAGAAACATTCAAAGAAGCTGTTATTAATATTAAATATCTTACTGAAATATTTATAATTTTCTTCTAAAAATCTCATTAAGTGCTACGGCTGTTAACGCTAAAGTCAAGATCTACAAATGTAAGCTGACCCTTTGATTTACCAATTTCTCCCTTCTGTACTATTCGGATTTCCTTGCTGAAAGAGCTTTAATTTCTAAATTAAATTTTTATCGGTTTCTTTGCAAATCTGTTCAATTGGAATCTCGGATTCTGTTGTTTTTCTCGAGATTTAATAAAAAATTAAGGCAAATTGAATTAATCTGTGTCGTTTGCTAATTTAGTAATTTTCCTTTTTTCAAGTATTTTGCTCTTAAAAAAGTAATAATGTATACATAATAATTAAAATTTATATATAGAATCAACATTTAGTTGTAAAAAAAGAACTATGTAGAAAAAATGTATGTGTACGTAATAAATAGAATTAAAAATGCTGCAAACTTGCAAACAAATTTCTACGCAACGACGTTTTAAATTCAAGTAGATATTAAATGTCACTATTTATCGAGAATAAAAAATGCTCAATTTACATAAAGAAATAAAATTGCTCCGCTTGTATTTCTCGTAGCAAACTGTTAACTTTATGCTATGCCTTTCCAATTTCTTTTTAAGTTTTGAGGCATTAAAAAAACTGTGAAATTCTTGATGTACCAAGTGGAATTTTGATTGCTTTCCTTTGCGATACAATGCGCTTTTACGACGTTTTTACATCTTTTTCTTTAGTATAACGCACGATTCAAAAAATCTATACTAACATCTGGTCCTGAAAAAACGGTGTACATGACATACATTTTCTAATTCATACCATTTTACCTGAATTTTTAAAATGGACTCGTTACTCTAGATCATAAATTTTGACAAGCAGCAGAAAGTTGAAGAATGTCTTTATTTTTGATATAGACCTTAGTTTTGGCTTTTTAAATGACTCTTAAAATCCCACTCTCTACATGAGAAGTCGGTAGTGGAAAGGGTTTTTTGCGTTTTTCTTGGGCGCTTAATTAGACAAATTAATGCTCATTCGATTTCACAGTTAAAAGGTAACACACACGCACACTTTTGCTACATTTTGCTTGGTTTATGCGTAACTGAAGCAGTAAAATAAGTTTTTTTGGAAGTTATGCATATCGGCATCATTGTCCAAGAAAATTTCCTGTGTGGAACATTATCTGAAATAAAAATGATTTTTTACATAATGATTAGCATTAATTTTAGTGGCGGCTTGCACTTTACTATATGAAGTATTAGTAATATCCAAATTAACTCGCTTAGGAAAGTTATTCTCTAGTTCCAAGAGATCATGGAAACCTTAACTTCATCATTTGTCTTGGTCAAGAAGAAAAACGGCAGTACCAAATTCTGCGTCGACTACAGGCAGCTAAATAGTGTGGCTAAGAAAATCAGTTATTCTCTGACCAGGATAAACAACACTTTGAAGATCCTTTCTGTAGTTAAATAGTTTTCCACCACTGATATAAAGTGTGATTACTGGCAAGTTTGCTTAGAACCTCAAGAACTGGAAACTTACAATTACTATTCGGCCTGCACAACGCTCCTGCAACGTTCGAGAGATTAATAAAGTTGATTCTAAGGGGTTTGGATAATGTTACTGTAGTTGGCGAGACGTTCAATGAACACCAGAAAATCTGGAAGATGTGTTCCTGAGACTACGCAATGCAAATCCACAGTTCAGCCCAAAGGAAGATGATCTATTCCAGAAGGAAGTCAAATATCTCGGTCAACTGATATCAGAAAAGATAAGATCTGCGCAGTCCAAAAATTGCCCCAACCGTATAACAAGCATGAATTGCGAAGTTTTTAAGCATGTGCACTTATTATTGTCGGTTTGCAGATATCGCAAAGTTACTAACAAAACTGATAAAAGGGGGTGGAGACTCCCGATGAGACGATGACTGCAATCTTCAATGCTGTCAAGCAAGGTTTAGTAACCGTCCCGATCCTAAATTATCTAAAAATATGAGAACGCTTTGTATTTGATACCGACACGAGCAAGCTTTTCTGCTGAAAATTGATCATGCCGCACTAGGGTGGTTACCATAGTTTAAGCATTCCGAAGGACAACTTGTGAGATGAATTGAGAGGCTGCAAGAACATAGTTTTAAGACAGAGCTACAGGCTGGACGTAGATAGTCGTGCAACGCCGAGGTCCTATCTAGAAGACCATAAATCAGTATGGAAAGAAGTAGCTTGATATGTGTGCTGTGCACTGTGCTTAGTGAGACTCACTGAAGGTTCAAGCCGATCTTCTAAAGAGAATCCTAGGTAAGGAATAAAAGACGGAAACAAAAATGCAGTTGGTGAAGAAAACTCTAGCCAAGGTCCAGGAAAAGGTTTATTGAATGAACTGCAAATATGTCAGAAACTAGTGTGGACGGTGAGACATTTGTACAGTTGGTAAAAGAAAAGCACCAATACAGCAATATAATGAGGGCAATTTGTTTGAAAGAGTCGCTATAGGTATTGCGTGTTCATTTTCATAAATGGGCTCAGGAAATAAATTTCAGTAAATGGACAGAAGCGTAGGCCCTATGCCAAATCAAGAAACGGCCACGGTTGCCAACGTATTGGTAAAAAAATTCCTTAGCCGTTTTGGTATCCTTTTGAAATTGCATTCTGATCAGCATCAAAACTTCGAGTGGCAGTATTCCGGAACCTGTACTAACACTATTGAGTATTGTAAGACACGAACTACATCCTTACATCCGCAATTAGATGGAGCGATGGAAAAGATGAATAAAACGATAGGAATATCCGTCAAAAGTCGTGACCGACCAATACTTGCATCTGACAAACCTGACGAACTCTAGCTGTAGTGTTGTTTGGACTCCCAATAATGCAACCTTGGGATATGAAGTATGTCGAACGCCTTCGTCGGCAGTTAAACTCCATCTACGAGAATTTCCATAGTAAAAAATGAGAGACCAGTACGACGTCGATAGTCTAGCCTGGAGACCTAGTTTGGTCGTATCGTCGCCGAAACTACGTCCTGGGAAAATCTCTACAAGGTAATTAAACAAAATGACTTTTAATCTATTGTATCCGGAAACCAACGAGGGGAACAATGGTCGTGAATATCAGTTACCTGGTTTCGTGTACAAGGCAAAATGAAGTCGACGGAGAAGAATGGAAGTTGAAACATCACGGTCAAACCTTGTAACAAAGACCAAAGTCCATTGTTTAGTAACTTTATGACATTCTACTTAGAGGGACGAAAAGCACACTTTGGCGTCGTTCTTGAGCAACAGAGAAATCTATTTGAAGTCTCCGATAAATACATACTGGCTCTCTGCTCCGCTAAGGATTTAAAGATGTTTCTAGGTATTGCCGTCGAACTTAAGTTTAAGTTTGGTCACATGAGAGAAGTCTAATATCTACAATGGTAAAAGCCGCCATTACGAGGCCAGGGACAATTCCTGTATTACCTAGTCACAAGATCTCGATCATGTGACTAGCCACAATACGAGAACTTGTAGAAAACCCTTCAAGACCTAAAGGCGTAGAAATTAGATAGAGATTGTATCAGTTGGATTAACCCGAAAGCACCTTCGCAGATGCTACAGAAGACTGTGGGCTGCTTCTTTTTCTAGAACTCCAGATGTGCAAGGGGATCGGTATGCAGGTATCGCCATGCTCCAAAAACAGCGAAGGAAGTCACATCTAAGCATGTTGGGTTGCCTACATTTAGATGGTTCTTAGAATACTCGATCGTAGTTTTAGAAGTTCAAGCGAATATATCTACAAACTTCAAGCAATACAACGAAGGTTTAAATACTAAACGGTAGCAATCAGCAGTCAGTCTATAAGCCTACTGACAGTTGTAGTAGTGGACACTTGGCGTTAATTGTGCAATAATTAGTGTTATAAATTTAGTGAATTTTTAAATAAGTTATTCTATTTTTATTAGCGTGAAAATAAATCCACTGAGAAAACGATCAAACACGAATGATTGTATAATAAACACAATCGAAGTTTTACTTTAAATCATTATGGGAACTATAAAGTTGGTTTAACACTATACGTAACTAATCTACAACAAAACTAGGTAGGCCTATTTTCATATGTCTTCTTAATTGATTTTATTATTATTTTTTTCTTTCGGTGTATTAAAAATAGATAAACCTTTATTAAAACATTACCAATACATTGTAACGTACAAACGAGGAAGTTTGATAATGTTACGGACATAGTTGAGGTACTCAGTACAAAAATGTACTGCCAATACAGTAATCAGTAGTATAAGTACTTTAAGTAGTTTACTTTCAGTACTTTTAATATTGCTGTACTGGTACTGGAATTTCCAGTTTTCTATCTACAAAGTACTGGTACTGGTACTTTTCTTTTAGAATCTTTAACAAGTACTACCTGTTACTTAAAAAAGTACTGTAAAAATATAAACTACTCCCAGTCTTGTGTCCAAGTACTCCCAGTAGTGAAAAGTACTGTAAAATTATAAACACTCCAAGTAGTTTACTGAAGCACTTCCAGTACAAGTACTGTAAAAATATAAACTACTCCCAGTATTGTGTCTAAGTACTTCCAGTAGTGAAAAGTACAGTAAAATTATAAATACTCTAAGTAGTTTACTAAAGCACTTCTAGTATTACTTTTTATATATAAATAATCCAGGTGCTACTTATTTAGCATTTAGGGAGGAAAAGAGAGACTTTATTTTCATAACAATCATCGAATTAACCTGTAAAACCTGGTTGTTACATGATTAGCACAGTACAAGGCAAAATCTTAGTTTGCTATTTTTCACCCTTTTTGCTCCTACAATTTTTTTCCTTATTTTGATAATCTTTTTTGTTTATTTCTTATATCTTCCCAATTATTTTTTAAATTATTCCATAAAATGTAAAATTTAAAATGTCAGTATGCTTTTTAAGAAAGCAAATAATACCTATGAATTCTGAATTTGCTGTCTTTGATAGTTTCATATACATACATAATTAAAAGGTAAAACAAAAAACAAAGACATTTCACATTTCAAATTTAGGATTAATCTAAGAAAAAACTTTAAAATTCCAAGGGTACCTTTGACTTGTGTTTTTGTTGCTCTTGCGGTACTACAAACAAGAAAGTTAAAAGTTTCTACCTAAAATGTTTAATTTAATAGCATTTCATTCTTTGTTTTTCTTAAATTAGACTTGACAAACACATTTAAGTAAGCCTAGAAATTTTCAATGTCTTCAACAGGTTCATTTATAGTTTACTTCTATTCTATGCCGTCCTTCTTAGAATTTTAATTTAAAACTCCAAATGCTTTGTTGAGCTATAAGTGCAAATGGATTACAAGAACCAATGCACATAGATTTTATAAGCCCTTTATGGTACAAAATTTATGGAAAATTCGTATAAAGGGGATGATGCACATTGATGGTTAAAATTCTCAGATAAGAAGATTAAGCTATTGTTAGGCAGGCTATTCAAAAAGATGGAATATTAGGATTACAAGTGAAAAATTTATGGTGCTTTTATAAAACAAGGAATCTTAAACAGTAAAACCTTAATACTGAGTTTTGTTGTTCTTGTTAATACTATTACTTATTTTTGGCATGTTATTTCTTCCTTTATACATTTTTTCTAGTATATTTTTATTATATTTTCTTAAAGCGCTTCTAGCTCATTTTTTAATTTCTTAGTGCTCTTTTTTGTTTCTGTTCTTCTTAGATCTTTCACTGGTCTTTTTTACTTTTTTTGCTTCAAATTCCAATTTCTAATTATAGAAGATGTTTAATCTTTAAAATTTTTCTAACAATTGAGATGATTACAAAAGAATATACCTAAGCTTATTGATTTTGCAAAAGCCTGTAAATAATTCTCAATGGGAACTTTGTATAAAATAATCTCTCTACTGGAAACACTTGATTTTCTCCAAGGTGATGAAAATACTTATTATGGGTACCTTCTTCCAAGCATTGTATCTATGCATACAAAACTCTAAAAAATAAAACTGGCGGGAGACATTAAACAATTGCGTAAGTCTCTAGATTACGTCTTAGAATCCATACAAAGACGATTCAATATAATATTTAAGTTGCAATCTAAGAGAGCTGTTATAGCTGCAGTGACAAACCCCAGATTTAAGATGAGGTGGTATAACGTCTTTAGAGATACAGACGTTCAAATATCTGCAAAAGATATTCAGTCTTGGATAGTCGATGCCGCTTTGGACTTTAAAGAGTTAGGAGATTCTGAGCTGGTTGTCAGTGAAAATGCTGAAGATTTTTTTGATTTTAAAGACGACAATGAAATTTTACGCCGGCAGCGCTGCCGTCAAATGAAACATTCCAAACTCAATTCGAATTTGAATCGTTGAAGTATGTTACTTAAATGATAACAGAACAAACTTGGCAATATTGATCGATTATGAGGTTATAAAAAAATTATTCATAAAATACAACTGTATTTTACCATCTTCTGCCCCTGTGAAGCGACTATTTTCATTTGTACAAATTATCAACGCACCAAGACGTCACGCACTCAGTGACACCAATTTTGAGAAAAGCAATACAAGTCTTTTATATACCTAGTAAATGCTATCCTTATATATTATATACTTCAAAGAATATCCTTGTTAGTTATACATATCAACAAGGGTTATACTTTTGAGTTAGCTTAGCGTTTTTGTATACATTTCTTAGTTTTATTTCCTAATTTACTTTGTTTTTGGAAACTTAAATTGTGGTACAAATTGTTATTAAAATATATGTACATATATCTTTTGTAGTTTTATATATCGATAATTATTATTGATAATTTGAAAAAACAGAAAATATAACAAATTATATAAAACATAATTAAAACAATTTATTTTATAAGTTTTTGTTTAATACCATTATTATGTTAAAATTCTTTTTTAGTAAATTGACTAATAAGACACATTTACAGAGCAAGCTTCATCAATATGTACCTTGATTGTCACTCAAAAAGTAAAAAGAAAGTCTGAAGATTCTATTCGGTAACATTCTCATATAAAATCAAATAGTAAAGATACTTACTTTGCAGTACTGCAATACTGGAAATTATTCAAAGAGTATTTACTTAATACTGGTACTATGCCTTTTAAGAAAATACTTGCAGTACTTGATAAACTACTGCCAGTACTTAAAAGTAATCTTAAGTACTCAGAAGTACTGGAAATATCTAAAGGGTATTTACTTAATACTGATACTACAAAGTTTTGATTTCCAGTACTTTACTGAATAGTCCAAGTACTACTGAAAAGTACTGGTACTTAGTACTGCAAGTAAAAGATTCATGGTTTGATACTGGATACTGGTTACTCCCAGTACTTTTACTGAGTACTGGTCACAGCTCTGGTTACGTAACACTTTCGAGTATGTTATGTTACCTTACTAGAGTGCACACTTTTAGAGAAGAAGGTAGAAAAGTAAGCGCTATTGCTGGTTTAGCCATAAGAAAAGAAGAGGCTTTTTCTAAATAACAGTGGTCTTCTAGTTTGAACAGCCTTTGAGAATGTGGTAGTAAATTTGATAACATTTTCGAACGGAGTGCGCAGTTTATCTAGAAAGTTTCGCAATATTCTCAAACGTGCTGTGTTACATATAAAAGCAGGTGCTGCAGGTCACAGTTTACTTAGTTCAGCAATGGAAAAACTATCTTCTTTTTTCCTTTTAATGATTATAGTAATCATAGGCGTCTACTCCTATGAGCAAGGAGGGACTTCTGCCCACCTCCCCGTCTGAATTTTCAAATCATTGCTTACATCAGGCATTATAGGTTAGAAGGAGTAAAGTATCCTATAGAAAAATCTACACTTCATATTGGACATTGGAAAGAGTTGCCCGGACGCTCATAGTGACAATGAGTAAAAATCTTCGAGATGCGTGTGACATTTATGGAATAACAATTTATTTATTTATACTTGCATGATACATATAGTTATAGTCATCATTAGTCTTAGATAATCCTGCTAATAACAACTACTATAAGACTATAACTACGTTACAATTATGGTAAAACCTACTGATTTTATACATTGAAAGTATGGCCTGCATTGTCACAAAATACAAACTTACTGTTACATACAAACTCAACATCTATGATTTGGTGATACTAAAACGACGTATTTACAAACTATGAAAATTAGTGTTTCCATTATTTTGGCCACAACTGTACATAGTAAGTGTTCATTAATAAATTAATGAGCTTAGGAAGTGGGAAAACTCTAATTTAATCTATAACTGCCCCCTTAAACTATTAATAACATCCACTTTCCAGAGTAATTTCCTTATATCATATTTAATTTTGTAGGGATTTCGGGTACTTTAATTAATTTAATCAAAACATTAAAATTATCAACTTTGCAATTAGCTGCTTTGAAATCTAGTGTAGTAAAAACATTTTAACTGCGATCTTTTGAAACGTGTGTAACTTTAGCCCAGAGAATAAACAGTACAGTTAATTTGTTATTTTATAAATAAGAAAAACGGAAAACAAACCCAATGAAGCATGAAAAAGAAATCTTTTCAAATTCAACAAAGAATATCAAAAGAAAGATAAGCAAGACATAAAAAATAAACAAATAAGAAACATCTAATTAAACAACTGAAAGCACATCAGCAATAAGAGAAGAAACAGATGCATTCCTATTCTATACCCAACCTAACTTTTTAACAAAGATTTCTAATGGGTGTGTTTTTAATATTCTCTTCTTGTAATAATATCAACAAATCTAATACAATGTACTACTAACTTTATACATATATTAAATATGCGTCTCTGCGTGTTTATATCAAAATTCCACCTGTTGAATTAGGTCAGTTCTTTATAATAAAACTCTACGTTTCATTGACAAGGGAAATAAACTATTCAATAACGTGCAGATCCGTGGTGTAGGTCTACGTTACGAATTGTAATTGTACAATAATATTATATAGTTAATTATCGTTGAATCAATCTTTTTATAATCAAATTTAGACTTTTTCCGTTCAAAAATTGGATACTGCTTGTTCTTTTCCCAATAGCAATTTGTTAAGTTAAACTAAAAATAAGGGGTGTTATCCAGACTGACTCATAAAGTCGTGATTTATAAAAATATCCAAAAGGAAGCAAATTATAGGCATTTCCTGAGTCAAAATTAATAAGCCTAGTTTCTTAGGTTAGATCGAATTGTATCCTGAAGTGTACCGTTTTAGAGATACGGAGTGCCAAAGTTGCATTCAAAATTATTTTTTTTTTATATTTAGACGAGATTTTACAACTTCTGTATTGATTTGCGTTCCACGAGCGACGATAAGGGTTGAGGCAAACGCAGATTTAAGAAATGAATATGTTACACTACCGGATAGGTTCGTTTTTAGGATTTACACTCAATCTAAAAGAGAAAAATTCTCTTGTAATTTTCTCGTAGAATGCGTATGTTTCTGAGTAAAAATGTTATGAAACGTTGTGTAACATGAGTCTAAAATCGACAACAATGGAATCTGTCGCGCTGGTTTTTCTGTTGAGAAGGTAATTAAAGGTATCATCGTGGAATTCATAAGGTTTCTACGACTAGTCCTGAAATTCGAGAATCTGAAATTCTTTGTCATTACCATATTTGGAGAGATATCGGAGTTGGTAATGACTGAAAATTAATTTTTACTGTTACGTTTACGTTATCAAGCATCAGGATTATGAGGGATTTCTGAATTTCATCTTGGTAACTTTAATAGTTCTTAAATAATCAGAAATGTAGAAAGACAAAAAGCTTGTTTATCTTGGTTTAACCTCATTATTATGGATATCTGATATTTTTGCAACAATAAAGCAGTAGTGGTTCCATTTAACAATCAAAAGTCGTCGTCGTTTCTGGTTTGACACAAAAAGTTCTAATTCCAGTAGTTTTGTAATCTAGAAGCCGATTTAAAAAAGATTCCTAAATTTTATCTTGATAATTTTGATAAGTCTGTGAATAATCGAGTATATTAGTACACGTTGTATATTTGTTAGATTTACATCTATTATCATAGGTTTATAGGGCTGAATTCTATCAAACCAGCATGTGGTAACAGAAGGTATCATGCTACCTGGTGTGTAACTATCGAATTAAAAGTACAACATGAACATGAAACTAATTTGCAAAATTAATTTCTCATTCTCTTTGTATGAATTCGTGTAATAGCACAAACTGTGTTGGTGATAAAAGAGGATGCTTTGTAAAAAAGATTTTGAAGGCAGGAAATTTTCTTAATAGACGTATCAAATGCAAAAGTAGAGAAGGAACAAAAAATAATGTCTTTTATGTATGCGAGAGGAAAAAGCTTACCCAACTAATAAAGAAACTAATGTAGGTTATACTACTTTTAGTGTATTTTATATAAAAAAGGATAGGTACTGTTATACTACATATAATAAAACTTGTCATTTTATCATTTCGATTCTTATTGTCCAATGTAAATATTATTCTAAACTATTCCGTTTGAAATGCTGTTATCTTATTGGAAATACATTCAACTAATGAGGTCATTTGTTGATTTGAAGTTCACGGTTCAAGTATACAAAAGTAACGTATTTTAAGGGCCGAAGAAAAGAATAAATAAATAAAGAAAGAGATATTCATTAGCGTCTTAATCGATTGTCTTTTTGCGAGTTTGTTAAAATGGAAAAAAAAGCAAAAAAGTATGAGAAAAAATTAACAAACTAAACAGCGCAGTCGTGACGTAACGAAACCGTGGAAACGTTATCGATTTTCAAAACAAATCGGCGCAAACCATAACAAGCGTGTCCCACTTTCCTAAAATAATGTTTAAGTGGACAAAAATTAGAAAAAGAATTTTAAGATTAATAAGTAAAACATGTTTGGTTTATGTTACTACTTCCTGTCAAAAGTGAAGTGCAAACGCCAATCGTGTAAACTTCAAATACCAGAATAGAACAACACATTAAATACGGGGCAGTAAATAATTATATTAACTCCGACAGAATTCTACTAAATCGTGATTCCATTTTAAAAGTTTATTCGAATAATGTCGTGTAAATTACCCTTAAATAATAGTTTTAAAGCGAACTGTGATCCCATTCATTGGGGGAAAATTCCCAGTACTGATGTTAATGTGAAGTTCGCGGGTGAAGAAGCTAAAGATCGTCTCTATGAACCGAAACATCAGAAAAAATTAGTACGTGTTTTAACGGTCGTTGCTTACATATTTTTCGTTTCACTTGCCGCAATAATGCTGTCTCTTTATTATGTATTCATTTGGAATGGTCATCAAAAGGAAAATACTAGATTAAAAACTGTTATTGTACCAATACCATCTAGATGTGATAACGGTAAGTTTCTATAAAATTATTGTGTTGAACGATTCCCGCCAAAAACTCAATTCTTCTATCTATCATTGCAACTAACACAAAAATGAATAATGCAAAAATAGTAGTAAGGTCAAAGGTCGTAGATGACCATCCAAAAATCTATACCTTGTTTATTGTTAACAATGACGTCACCTCTTAGGATCACTATACCTACTCATTAAAGTTGTTTGTTTCAGATTGGTTAAAATATTGGACAAGTTTATATCTTTTTTTGGTTACAAATTTCGAATTTGCTGCCTAGGTTTCGTAAACTGCCCTCATTTATAGATCAACCATCATTCAACGACATCGGGCTTGCAATAATTTATTTCCGAAATTATTGCCAGTGACGTCATTGTTTCGTGACAATCGGAACAAAGTTTTGTTCACTATTATAATTAGCAAATAGTTCCGTGCTACATAACAATGCAGACATTGATCCTCATTAGTAACATGTGCCGCTACCAGTCAACGATGTTGTGAAATTATGTGTGCACAACGTCACTAGGTGCGTTTTATTGCTCAAACTAATGATTCTAGTATCACAGGAATAACTGTCTTTTGTCAATTCTATTAATTTTTATAAAACTAATTATTAAAAAGAATTAATAGCATTGACAAGAAAACGAATATTTCTTTCATGTAAGCGTACTTTTCCCAAGTAAAAGAAGCAACACTTATTTATTAAATCAGGAAACCTTCCAAGCATTCATAACTCTTTTTCCAAGATTAGCAAATTGGTAAAATCAATAAGGAACTAATAAAGAATTCATTGAAATACACATGGTTCACAATATACATTAATTGATGGCGCCCAAACCTGGGGCCCAAAAATAAGGAACACGCTTTCTTCGTTGCTGGAAAGATATGTAATTAAGTGCATATAAACTATCTTGGTCAGTCAGACTAACTTTTACTATATGAAAACAAATTTTGCAAAAAACAACAGAACATTCCGTGTAAGTGCGGACAGTCAAAAAATCATTACACTTTAGGTGTTTATAAAAACCTACTCGGCTGGTATTGGATAGGTTGTGTCAAATTCAAAGGATTTTGTTTTCAGATTACTTCAATTGTTCCGGTTATGGTTGATATTGACGAACGTTTCACAACTCTACACCTTACACCAATAGTGGTACAAAGGTTGTGATTATATATATATTCACAACTCTAGTGATTGATTGATTTCTTTCTTTGGATGTATTTAAAATCACGTGTGTATTACTCTAAACCTCGAGGTTCTAATTTTAAATACACCCCAAGAAAAAAATCAAATGGCTTGAGATCAAGAGATCTAGCTGGCCATTCCATTGGATCGCGTCTTCCTATCCATCTATTAGGACAGACTTCATCTAGGTATTCTCTAAAACGAAGTGAATAATGTGGTGGTGCACCATCCTGTTGATACCAGACATTAAAACATTAAAATCTCAAGTTTAATTATTTAATTATGAAATCCTTAATATCGTTAAAACTACTAATTTTAAATACCACATGTGGAGTATTGCTGAACTCGGAAAAAAATCTACTTTTTATTTCTTGCTAAAAGATAAGGGGATTCCATTGAAAAAAACAGTCGATAACGTCATAAGTCCCAGAGTAGTAAACTAAAAAATTAAAATTAACGTCCATTAAATCCACAGGAAAAAAATAAAATGGACGTGTCCGAGCGTTTCTTCCAAACAGCGATAATAAAAAAAATATGAATTTTATTTCTTACTTTATTTACACACTGTAGTTCTTGACTCACTGATCAAAAATGAATTGAGTATATTGCCTCGAGATATTTAGGTTCACTGCTTGATTTTATTACAAGTTTTATAGCGTCTTTACTCTTGGTTTTACTTGTCAAATTATCATTGAGTTTCTTAGCGATTTTCTTCATTATTACCTATGTATTACTACCACATTTACGTACTAGTGTTTGGCACATGGTTATGTTGTTTGCTATGAGTTGTAAGAATAAGATTATATTCACCATTTATGTGCAACTCGTTTTTTCAAAAGGCGTAAGTATTTACAATCAAAAATCAATCAAATCAAAAATCAGCGCTGGTTGTAGCGGCTTTAGAAGTTATTTAACTTTTCCCTGTGTGAAAGTATCAGTAGAGCAAGCTGAACACGGCTCGGTGAAGGTGGAAGTTGACGAAAGTTAGTGAGTTGGATGATGTAGAAATATTGAATGCAAAGCTGATTCCCTCGAAGATGTTACGAGGTGGCAAGGGTGAGGCTGGTGGGTGGTCTTCATATGATCTGGACGGTGCTTGATTAGTGATTCTAGATTGTTGTTGCGGTGGCTTCGTTGTTGGAAGGTGCTCCCCGATGTTAATGATGTTCTGATAGGTGATGATACTGCGACCCGATGAAGATGTTGGAACCGGTGGAATTGCACATGGTGATGGTGAATTGGGAGGATTGAAAAAGATATTAAACTCTTTTATTATTGTGGAAGAAAGGTGTATTACTTGGATAAGAATTATAGATAAAGGGTAATGGGTGAATTTGGCTATAAACGGTTTTTTCAGGTCTGGAAGGCAATAAGGAAAGGAATAGGATAGGATATGGAGCTTGGTGACTGCTGGAAGGAGAATTCCCTGTAGTAATGGAGTAGTCTCTGTTCCCCTGATGGCAGACTAATCTCTACGCAAGAATCTCTACGTAAGAATACGAATACGCAGTCCGGCTCTCGAAGTTCGACGCTGGAATGCGCGCGTTACAGTCCAAACAGAAAAAATACCCATTTGTATGTTCATTTAAATAAACCTCCTTGATCTGTATATTCTTTCAAAAGTTTTTGATCCACGTCTTCCTGAAATCATGATCAAAATTTCTATGAAGGCATTGTTCATCTTTATCTGCTTGTATACCCTTTGCCAAAAAAAAACTACATTTACCTTCCATGGTGATCCAAAAATTAAAAATTCCACTTTCTAATCTCTGCCACGTCATACGGAGTCATATACAGATTGTGTAATCCTGATCTTATCTTTTCGATTATTATCTACAGGTTTCTTGCATGTATTCATACAAACTTGGTAAGTGCGTAATACCAAGAAAAAACAATCTCAAAACAATGGGTTACTTTCTTTGCCAGTTATGTTATTCTTCTGGGAAAAAAAACACGGACTGGAGAAACTCCCCCATACAGCACACGAACGTCCAAATTTCGGCGTGTGGACATTCCTTGGACCTTCAACTTTGGGCTAACGGACGTGATTTGGACCTACATTTGTTACAACTTTGGGCATTCAATGGATGTCCGATACTGGAAGTAATTTGAATATACTTTGAGCGTTTTTTAGAGAAAACTTAAATAACCTCTGGACAAACTTTGGACGACTTTTGGACATAATTTGAACAATTTCTAGACATGACTTTTTGGACAAAGTCTGAAGAACTTTTGGACATTCTTTTAAATGTAATTAGACTATTCTCTACCTTTTTATATCATTATTGTTGTAATTTAGACTATTATAATTATTTTTAAGCAAAGATATTATTCCACTGGTGATGTAATTGGACGTTTTTTCCTTATTGAATCATATCATTTATAAAGAATGAGGAAATATAAAAAAAGGGAATCGTTTTAGAAATTCTTATTCAAATATTAAAACACACTATAAGAAAAAATGTAATATGTACGTAATTTGAGTGATTTTTGGACATAATCTGCACGATTTCCAAACATAATTTAGACGTTTTTTGGACAAAACCTGGACGATTTTTGAACATACTTTAGATTTTTGGACATAATTTGGAAGTTTTCTGGACAAAATTTGGACGACTCTTGAACACAGTTTGGTCGACTTTTAAATATAATTTGGACACTTTTGGATATAATTAGTATTTCTGGATGCTATCTGTACGTCCTATGTACGACGTCTAGTGAATCAGTGAATATACAACTTACACCCAAAAATATTTAGACAAAGTATGGACCAAAATTGGATGTCCAGTGGACGTCCGCTAACGATCGTTTAATAGATGTCAAATGGACGTCCAGACTAATTTTGGATGACAAATGGACGTCCGGTGCTATATGTTTCGGGGGAGGGGGATTCCGCGAATGCTCATGGGGATCCATCTGGCTTAAAAAAACAAGCATGAACCCGAAACGGCGTTGATTGTAAATTAAATACGGCGCAACTGGAACAGTTTCTTCTTGGAACTTCTTAAATGCTGCTAATTTAATCAGCATCTGTAGTCTTTCCTGAATTTTACCAATTTAATGATTTTGTTTGCGAAAAATATTTGGAATTTTAAAACTTGTTGCAATCATCTGCACTAAACGGGATACCTTGATGTTTGTGAATTTAATATAAGCTTATGATTGATTGAGAAAAACAAATCTTTGCTGCAATTTAGCGAGGTATTTAAGTTCTCATAAAATCTCAAAGAAAAGACAAAGGCTAATAAGCGAACTATAAACATTTATTATATGAACAGATTCATACTAATTTAGTTCAACGCCGAAGTATCTCCTAACGTTGACTTTGACTACAGTAAACTCATCCGAATTCGACTTCAAATACTCCATTCCACTTTTTGCTTTTTTTTTATTTTGTACGTAGTTTTCGAGAGTAAATACAAGAAGGTTGCGAAAACTCAAACCTATCCTCAGATTATCAAAAATGTACTATACTTGCCATGTCGAAAATATAGAGTGATCACGTTCAATCCCGAGATATTACCAAAAAAAAGAAAAAATTCTCTCAAACTGGCAAGTTGTCTACAAAACAAGTAGTGTGGACAGGGCGGGGCGCTGTTATTTTTCTACCCGACCAATAGGAACGCTACTTTTAAATCACGTGCTGAAAACTCGTCTTTATAACTCGCATCTGTTCGGCGCGGCAAATATAAATTACATAATTAATAATTATTCAATTACATTAAATCATTAAAATCCTAATTTTGTTTTTTTTTCACAGAAGACCTTCGAAGTGGATTATCTCAATCTTTACCAACAGTTGAATACGATGACTCATCACTTTTCACAACGGAAGCTACGGAAGAGAACTCAACTTGGTATTCAGAATTTGAAGATTTCAATTCAGAGTTTGACGTCATCGATAAACGAAGCGTTTTTATGAAGAAATTATTTGGACAACGGGAAAAATTAAACTGAAATAACACTTATGAAAAGTGTGCTTTGAAATAATTATATATCAAGAATATAGACTGACAATGTTAACGCTGAAAAGTATTAATCGTGTATTATCAACAACTTAAAACCAAACAGGTAGAAGAATTCTAAATAAAAAATATTATTTTTTAGCACGGCTACTACTTACTGTCTTTTAGAAAAAAAAATGCTACACATTTCAAGAATTTCATTTTTCAAAAATCTATTTACAATGTGCGATCAAAAACTATAAAAGAAAAAAAATAAGTTTTAAAAGTCGTTGGTTTTTAGTTTGGTTTGATAAAATGTATAGAAGAATTAATAAGCAATAAAGGGTAGTAGTAAACCATTAATAAGATGTCTTATTGAGGACTATGTAAAAGAAACCAACGAAATAGTATTTAGATAACTCTAATTTTTATAATGAAATATTATACAAAGTTCTTCATATTAGTATTATTTTGATCGCCCATGCCAAAGAAACAACTTTATATTTATACAAGGGATTTTTAGCTAATTTAAGTACAACATATGATTATTTGTCAATTGATAGTTCAAGAAATTATATATATTATTATATAAATTATTATGTAATTTTAAAACCCTTTTCTGCTTTTAGTACTAATTTGTAATTTAGTAAAAATAAAACATAATAAAACTTAGTACTTATTCATTTTTTGCATTGCCAGAATATGTACCTATTTACTATTTAGTAATTCTTTACAAAACTTTCCACTGAACGCATCCAATTAATGTTAAAATAATAAGATTAGAGTCTCACTGAACTAAAGACCATTACTAAACTGTAACTGTACTATGTATTCGTGCATATTTATTTGATAGGTTCTATGCTGGGTACCAAGTGGCTCAAATTGAAAGTAAATATAGGATATCTTAGAAACTAGAAGAGCTAGAACAAGCTATTTTTTGGGTGATTGCCATTTACAAAAATACCTTTTTTGTTATAACTTGTTTTTGCCTTTAGATATGTTGTAATGTAGTTGTATTTAATTAAATTGAAATGTCAATTTTTGAATTATGTTCATCGCAAGTTTTTTTTAATGCTGGCACTCAGTAAAAGTGGTCTTTAGAGCAAAACAGCTAATACTTTTTTTATAACAAACTTATAACAACCAGAAATTCTAAAAATAAAACCAAATGTAAATAATACAAATAAACTCTCAACATTTATAAAATTTAGTATAAAAAAGTTTCCGTAATCCATAAAAAAGTAAAAAAACAGTAATTAAATTCTCAAACGAGCAACAAGAATAAATGATTAACTTTTTTGAAAATGGCAAAAAAGTGACTATTTGTGAGCCCTGTGCTTAAATAGTCGGTGCCAAATTAATATCTGAAAGGAGAAGGAAGTGGTGGCCTTTCTTCATAAACTGCTCTGTATCAATTACAGTGGGATTTTATAGAAAGATAACACCTCCAGCAACAATCCATGACCAAACTTCAGGATAGGCCGAGATCGTGGATTGGTTTAAATTGTCGAATTATAAAGAAATTAGCCAAGCAAATGGTCCCAGTCTACACTCAAGTTAGGTCACGGATCGCTGCTGCATGCCTCCCTTTGAATAGATCCTCAAGTCACCACTGTCCAGAACTGTTAGATTTCCTAATTTATGTTCTAATTACTCCGCTACTAAAAAAACCACAAAAGAAAAATCATATTGCTAATGTATTTGTGATGTTCTGATATACTTTTATCGGTGCATTCATACATGTTAAATGAAAACAAAGAAGTTGAAATAATTAATGAATTTCTTCCATTTCTTGAATACCTTGTATAACAAGACCATTTAGTTGAAGTTGTTACAATTATTTTTAAACACTAGGGATTCGAGTGTATTCTTATACAACTGGAAGTACACTTATGTACCTTGTTATATTACATTGGGGCGCAGCAAGTTTGATGGAATTACCCTAAAAAGGAAATGAATTGTCAAAATAGGTAAGTTTACAGTGACGTCATAAATTTCGTCAGACTTGGTGAACCGTTTTGAATATGCTCTGATAACTTGATAGGTTATGTTTGTTTATGTTAATAGTGTCAACTGAATAAATTAAAAAAGACTCTAGACAATAATTAATCAATAATATAATATACATGTAAGTAAATAATTCCATTATTATCTTTACATATAAATTGTTGGCGCGTTGTTTTGTAAGTAAATTCAGGTTATAACCTAACTTTTCAGTAACCGGTAATTCAAAACTAAAGGCGTTTTTTAGCGTTGAAAGGTATTCATACATTATAGTTTTGAATAGTAGGCATGATGACGTCATTGGTTCGTGATTCGCCAAAATAACTTGTTTTTAAAACGCTTTCTGTGTTTATTGTGTTTACTATAACCTCAAAGATAACAGTTTCATATAGGCCTTATTCTCTTATTAAGATAAGAAATTAATCTAAAACATTGCAGGTAACTAATAAATCTCAATATTTTTAAGAGGTGCTTTGAAGTTTGAATGTACAGAGTGTATTGTGTTTTAGCAATAGATATGGAAGACATGTTGCTACTCATTTTAGTTAATAATAATACAACAAATTTACAACAAATGCTGCCGCTTCATCGGTGGTTAAGTAACGTTGAAGAAGATGAATTACTATTATCAAAAACATTTAGTGTTAATGTCTAATATTCATGTGAGAATGGAAGACTACTATGAAAGAACGGCTTACAAATTACTTAGATTTTGATTTCTTTTGGTTATTTTGGATGACAAAACACACTTTTCAAAAATTATTTGCAGTGTGAAGAAAAGATTCCGCCACTCCCTACTACTAGAAAAAGTGTATGAAAAATGTTCAAACCGCCCTTTGGCAGTGATTTGAAATGTAATACAACAGTTTTGAAATCTTATGCTAATGACGTCATCGTTTCATCGCTAAAATTCAAGTTTTTTAAAACACAAGAAATAATTTTAAACATTGTACCACTAAAAAACGCCTTCAACTCCTACGCGGTTTGAAATGCTGTGGAGCTGTTTTGAACCAGAACGTGAATGACGTCATTATTTCTGCGCACAAATGCGCCGTTGTTTCAAAGCGATTTCAAACCACAGCGTCGCAAAAAAACGTATTTACTTTGCATACATTGGCCAACACAAAGGCATTTTGATGCAAGACTAGAACACAAACACATAGGCATTAATACCCGAACAAATCTAATTATGCTAAACACCAAATATGGCATGACCATTCTAGTTATGATCTCAAACAATCACATTATATCTTTCCATTTGTTAGATGCTGGTGGTATGTCTTTTTCAACAAAATTTAAAAATTTCATTTCTGAATTCGTACATTCTCTGTTCCCTGTAACTTTACAGGAACAGACAGAAACTTTACAGGATATGTTATATATGAAACCAACTTAGAACTTCCTCCTGATTACAGATACATAATCGGTATTACGATATCTCAAATAGTTTTTGAGATAATCGATTTTTTTTTAATTTTAAATTTCATCATGATCATGCTTGCATTTTCACTGGTTTATTATATGCTTGTTCATTATTTGCTATTTCATATTCTTAAGATGAGAATGTACAAGAAAAAACTATTGACGTCTTAAATACCAGAGATTCTGCACTTTTGATAATTTGACACACCTCGCTTTGTTTTTAGTAATATTTAGTGTTGTACTATGTATATGGTGAGAAATAATCTCATAGTCTTGCAGAACACTTCCTGATGGCATCGTGATTTTGTATGGTGACTTACAGAAAGAAACTGTGATTATTTTATAAAACTCTTTATTAAAAATATCTTTCAATAAATTATTTTCCATCAGTAACAAGCATATGTACATTTCTATCGGAATTAACCATTTTTGCTGCTCTCTCTGTGCCTACAATAGCCGCTAATTGGTTAGCATCATACTTGGAATATAATACAGTTACTGTCATATTTGACATGCTACCAACTTTCTTGTTCATATTTCCCTCCTAAAAATGAATGTATATTATCTTTCATAGGCACGACTAATAAAAGGGGTTATATTAAAGATTATCTTTAATTACTGCCTTTCCTTTTTAAGCATCAAATTATTTTATATACCTGCATCAAGTTGCACATTTCGTAATAAAAATGTGGAAAAATTGGAGGTTGATAAAATATTAAATGTCTAATTCCTTTAATTCGTACACGATTAAAAAAATGGAATCTTTCTGTATACAACAAGAAATGTGCATCACCATGAAAGAACATATCTCTGGCTCTTGCCACTTTGCCTTCCTAAAAGAAATATAACACAAAATTTTATTTTTTAACAAACATATGTATCTAGAACTCACTTTTGAATATTCACAAATTTGCACAAAACCAATGTCTTCCTTTTTGAAGTAGTTCCTTAATTTCACATAATCAAAATAGTTAGAAACAAAAATTAAAGTTTGCCTCATTAAAGTGTCTCTTTGTTGTGGTAAGATTTTTCTGACAAAAAAATTAAAACGTGCTTCAGCTAATTCTGATACATCATTAGCAGCAAATTTATGAAAGACGTGTGGTAACTGCACAAACACTTGGCAAATTGAACCAACTGATATTGCATTAACAGTTTTAATTTTTCCAGCATAATTAAAACATTTTTTATTAAATATTGCATTGATTTCTGGCAAAACAAATGAAGAGAATATTAATGTTTGTCTGTAATATTTTGCTAAACCATGTAAGCTCCATGTTCGAACACGTGAAAAATTAGTGCCATGAGATTCCTTTGGTTGAAGATGCATGTGATTGAAAATGTGAAGAAGATGATCCCAATTCTGCATCATGAAAATCTCTGTTTGGTCTAAAATTAATAACTCTATTGAAGCTAGAAAGTCAAAATTCCTTTCTGTTTCGCCCTCTGCTCCAATTATTGTTCGCAATCCTAATGGTGAGGCAATTATTATGTCAGAAGAATAAAAATCTGCAAATAACTGAAATAAATAAACATTTTAGTTTGGAGCTTCTAATTAAGTAAATTGATCAAGATTTTTGCATATTGGCATATTCATTTGTATGCATGCATATTTTAGAAATAAGAAACTGTATTACACTGATTAGGTTTTTTTGGAAAACTTGAGGACTTTTGGCAATTTTAATTTTTTCTTTAATAACACATAGGGTATACCAGAATTTGATACTAAAACATATTCAGAATGATTCTGAAGCCAAAACTAAGCAAAGAAGAATTGATATACTGATATGCCTAGGGTCAAAATGCTTTGTTATCAAGATAGAACTCGTTTAAAACTTATTTAAGGTTTCATAATGATATTGCACTCTAACATGAAGTAATTGCTTTTTGCATCTTGGTTTGGAATTAACTTGTCATACTATCAATGTATTTTTAAAACATAATGTTGTATTATGTTCTGAAGATCATGACAGTCTCTTAGATATGTTCTGACAGTTTTGCTGTATGACCTGCATATGCTAAAATCTATGGCCAAGCAGTTTTAAAATGTACGATATTTGTCGTCTGCATAAAAGAAAACTACTAATAACTTCAAAGAAACTAATTTTACTAAAAACTACAAAGCAGAAAATGATCTTGAAAAGTATACTATATTTACCTTCAAGCTTTTCTTTGTTACAGTAATTCCAATTCTAAAATCATCACCAGAATTTCCTCTAAATAACATTTCATAATCTTCTGGTTTTGGATTCTTTTTTGGCATTACAATCTCATGTCCAGTAAATTCTTCAATAAATCTATTCTTGTTCATTACATTTCCTTTATCCTTGGGTATTAAAATATCAATTAACATTGATATAATTCGGTAAGCAGAATCTCTAAATGGAACAATTACTAAAATCTAAAAATAGAAAATACTTATTTACTTAGGTAATTGATTTTTATTAATGAATTTGTTATCAATCAAACCTTAGGTCGAACTAATCCTTGATCACGAAATTCCTCAGGTACATCGTCTTTTTTATTTAATTTAGCATTATGATGAAGCACTTTAGTCCTTGTCTTTAAAATATGATTAACAATATGTAGGGAATAAATAAAACGAATTTCTTCTGCATTTTCAAATGTCCTTTGAGTATAGTAAAGATCCTGATAATTATTTATAATAGAGAATATTTCATTTTGTAAAGATGTCATTGGAAATTTCTTTCTAATGTTGCCAATAATTTGAGTTTTAATATAAAGAGAATTTGGCCTTTCATTATTTAAATTAATATGAACTGGAATAGTACCACCGGTAGCAAAAGGTTTCTTATCTTCTAAACTGTATTTCAAAGCATTTCCTTTTATTTCTTCACATTTTGGTATTTGAATCTGTAACTGACCTAAAACAGGCCACGTTTCTGAATGGCTAGTAATTAACATTGGAGTATTCTGAACCGAAGCTAAAAGATTGGTATTCATTTCATAAAACAAATGTTTTGCAAATGGATCTTTTAAATTATTTAAATCATCATCTTCTTTTTGAGTTTCTGCATCTAATTCATCTTCCTCCTTAAAGAGATGTTGATTTTCTAAGAGATCACTACTACTGTTTACATTATCTAATTCATTTGCTTTCTCGTCATTCTTAGTAAGTTCTTCTATATCGTCATTACTCATCTCACTATTGCTTTCTTCTTCATCACAAACTTCTTCGCTATCATTCAATTCTTCTTCAGAAGCACTAGTACTTATATTATCGATATCATCATTCTCTCTTTCTAAATCACTATCATCACTACTCTCAATTGCTACAGTATTTTTCGTTAGTAAGTTGGAATCAAACGTACTAAGCAACTGTCTCATTTGATCTTCTTCTTCGTCAGAAGACGAATTTTCTTGAATTTCGTTTTGTTCCTGTACATCAATTTTTTGACGTTTAACTTTGAGGTTAGTGTTTTTATTTTCCTCAATCGAAGCAGTTTCTAAGTGTTTTCGTTTCTGAGATTTAATTTGATGCAAATTAATTGACTTGTTGCGTTTATTCCTACTTTTTGTAGGTCTTTTATTTGAAAACGAACGATGTTTTGATTTATTAAATTTCCCACGTGGTGCCATTGTAGATTATATATATTCACACCTTACACTAAAACTACTGGAGTTTCTGGAATTTCAGCATGTATAAATTTTTCTAATTAACTCTTTTTTCGATTACTGATGAGATGATTAACAAAACAAACTGTAATACAATAATAATACATTAAACGTTATAATTGCGGTTACTGTTGATCTTGACACACGAACAATCAATAATAAATAATTTGCAACGCGCAGACGCGGGTCGCGTTCACAAATCGCAATAAACCGAACTAATGTAGGTTTTAAAACTTTTGATCCATCGTCTGATCTTATGACCGAGTTAACTTTTTACATGATTGCATAAATAAATGTTTTTCATGTGTCCCTTTGACAGTTGTGTTCATATGTTATAGGTTATCAGATCGAAACGTAAGAAAATTAAATATTAATTAGATTACAATATATATAGTCTGTTCACTCAATGATTAGTGACATAAAAGTTACTAGTAACAGTAGCAACAGCAACTGCGTGTAAAAAAAATAGTACACTTGTGAAATATTGTTGAAATTAAAAAACAAAAAGTGAACTCCAGACAAGTTAGCTATGATTATAACGGACAATAATAAATGAAAACCCATCGTGTTAATAAAGTTTATGTAACTACAGAAAATACTTAATTAAACCTTCTACCGGATATCTCAGAAAACATATATCATCCATGTTTCCTTTTTGTGTTCTACTTCCATACCACTTAAATACAGTTATCATATTTGTATACTACCTAGCTCAAGAATAATAGTTGTAATGTAAACGTAGGTGGTGCGCAATTCTTGGGACACCATGTACATCTCTTTTAAGATTAATGCACAGACAGCCACTGCAATATATTAACTATAAAAGTTTAGCAAGATAGCACAGTATTATGCTCTCCTTACCAATGTAAGCTTTAAAGTTCTAAAGTTCCTCGATTGTGCAGTACAGTAATACCTCGGACTTAGGCGATAGGTGGGACCGAGCGATAACCGTGTAAATAAAATTCGCGTAATTTGGGGTACATTCTGCATATAAATACATACAAATTATGTTTAATTGGGACCGGAGACTAAAGAAAACAATAATTTAGAAGAAAAATGTGTAATAAAATCTTAGATAATACAACAAATTATATTATTATGAATTGCAAAAACGTAAACCGAAGTTATTTTGGCGTAGAAGGCTTCATAAAATCTAATAAAGTCGTCTGACCGATCAAAAAATATTTCTTTTCACGCAAAATTTCCTCGTTGGAGTCTATGTTTTTCAAAATTTGTAACCCTTTTTCAATTGAACTGAAGCCTTCTGTCAACAAAAGACGAATCGACGAGAAGAATTAAAAATCGCGTAACTTTGAATTTGCGCAAATGGGGATAGCGTAAGTTGGAGTATTACGGTACTTACAACTCGATACTGTACGTTCGATACACGGCGCCTTTAGCTATTTCAGCAATTCTCACAAAGACCTGTAATTGAAATTAAGACCAATAACACATAATACTGTCATAAATTAAAATGACGTGCTGGGCGTGGGTATAGGGCGCCTGGAACAAAGATGATTCTTGGCACTATCCCTTCTCTCCTTTACCAACTAGATCTGTATTATGTTCATCTGGTTTAAGTCTATCAGCGTTGTAAAAATCCTGATGTTTACAATAAGAAGCTAAAGCGGTTGCTTTACTCTTTCACCGGACCCGATTACGTGTATTTGGATGTATCGAAACCGGTGTGATGTAATAATAGCTCCCGTAAAATCTCCCTAACTCTAAGAAACGCAGTACTTAGTGCTTAAAGTTAGTCTATGGAAGGGGGTCGCTAGCTATTAAGAGGCTTCACAACGTACGAATCGGATTTGCGATCCGAATACGATTACAATAGGTTACTACTAATAAGGTGCTTTCCATTTGATATTGTGTGCGTGCTGTTCCGTACTCAATCGTACCGTATTTTCGACGTATCAAAAGGAACGGACGTTTTAGAAATAGTACTGTTCCGCTCTATCGAATCTAACATTTATTATTGTTTTATCTATTTCCGCGCAATTTTGCTTCGTGCATATAAATTGAAGTGTAAAATTTGCTAGTTAAACACAGAGCCAAATTCAAATACGCATCAAATACACGCGTAACACGCCAAATAAAAAATCTAACCTCACAAATCAACTAAATATCCCCCACTTCTAAGTTTAGGTGGTTTAGGCACGGAACGTATCGAAAATTAGTTAGACGGTAGCGGTAAGGGGGGAACATAAATAGTACAGTTCAAATATTTGAATGGAACAATATGTTTATACGTAAAAGTACAGTTCCAAACTGTTCTGTACAGTTCCCAGTGCCAAATGGCAAGCACCTATAGTAATAAGCAGTTGGAAGAGTGTTGAATACTCGCATTGTTGTAGTTTAACCAGTTTAACCACAATCTTAAAAGTAATGCGGAAGCGTTCGGTTCCTATGCTCCACATATATTGTAACAACATTAATTAGTATTAGTAGTAGTATATTCTTAAATCAATCTTTACCTTAAAATTTGGTTTTGAAGCAAATTAAACATAAACTGTTACTATAGTATATACAAACTTTTCTCTGCTTACACTGATGTTGAGGGTTCAAACCTTTTAAAATAGATAATAGGATGCGAGAGCACAATAGTGTAGAACTGGTTGCATATATTACCATTACAGAAGGGGCTGATTGTGCCATTCGCTTCAAGCATGGTCCTGTAAATCTAATATTAATGTGCGTAATTTTCTCGTTTATTGTTATATATGTATCTATTAAAATAAAAACGTATTTACTGGTTATAAATCGAGTCTATTTTTATTCTATAACGTTTACATTAGGTATTCATGTATAAAACTATACTTACCATTCAATGTAAGAACTGTAAATTGGAATTTTTTAAAATATAGGAAACTATAGTAGGAAATTGATGCATGGAATTCAAAAAGTAAAACTACAATTTATTAATATTATATATATGTATATATATACCGATTTATTCTTAACACTAACATATTACATGATATCACATGTTACTTGCACACATTCAAGTGTTGTACGTAATTATTATTGACATCACGTCGATGTGGGGACGAAGTACAAGTAATTAAATTTTTTTTAATAAACTAAAGCCTGACTTCTATCAAGAAATAAAAGTTTGTCATATGTTATTTGTATTTCTTCATTTTTCTAATAAATAAGTTCTATATCGTTGTTTTAGAAATTTGTATAATAAATTAAAACTTGTTCGTTAATAGAAATCAGGCAAAATTTGTTTAAGAAACAACAAGTTTCAAAATTTTCTTATTGCAATCTTATCAAAATACTTTTTTTAATTTATTTTGTATTCCGTGAATATATGTTATTTTTAAAAATTTTTCTTTTTAGAATAAAACACAGCTATTTTCCATATTAAAAAACTGTATAATATTGATTGCCTCAGTTTTCATATTAAACTATTTTTCTCTTTTGCTTAAATGGAATATCAACAAATTATTTTTTATCGTACCACAACAATTTACTATTTCTTTTCTTTTAAATTACAACAGTTATTACTTGTGCCCTTGTTATTATTTTCTGTTAAAAAACTTAAAAAAGTACTTCAAAAAATATTTTCTATGTTGCTCTTTTTATTTTTATAGCCATACTTTAATTCATATCAAGAATACGTCCCGTCATAAATTGCCAAAAATGCAACTAAAATGAAAGCTGCCGTTTAGACAATTACTATTCAATTCCATAGTTGTACCATTACAGGTTAAAATAATAAAGGCAAAATTATAGACGTATTACTCGATATTTTGTTAAAAATTAAAATTAAACAAAAAATTGTCATGGCAAGATTTTTAACACTTTTTCCATTTTTTTAATAATTATTAACATCTGTACGAAAAAATCTCATTTGTAGCCACCATCTTCTAAGAAGTTAGGACGGTTTGAACGAGTATCATTTGATTTCCTTATATATTCTGCATCAAAGAAACTTTTTGTAAATAATACTGGCTCATATACTTCTTATCTGATAATGGCTAATGATAGACTAGATTTTGCTCCCAACTGTTAAAACTATTTCTGATCTTTGTTATTTTAACAAAAATATACATATAATTGACAAGTTGTATAGAATAAAATTGTTGTATGAAGATGTTTTCTAAAATAAGGGCAAGTTTAGCTTCTTTTTTTAAATCTATAGCATTTTATAAAGATGTTTTTCTAGTGGAACAGAAGAAACACAATCAAGACTATACACAAGAGTACCCAATATATTTAAAGATTCTAAAAAATTACCAAGACAAAAAATTGTGTTTGTTAGGAAGACAGTAGATTATGGATTGGTCAAAACATTGACAATAATCTCAAAGATTGAGTATTTACAGATATAGTTAATGTCGATTTCATATTCTGAATTGGTCATTTACAAAAAAAAAGCAATACTGTAAAAGGTCAAATGCCTTCATGCTGGATATGTTTAGCTCACGGTCTACAAGCCAGTAAATTATTATAAGAAATATATATACAAAATTGTTTTGTACATCTCCTTTAATCTAGAGCTGGATTTACATAAAAGCTCATGCAAGATTACAAGAGTTGTTTATTTAGCCTTACAAGACAAAGTGTAAGACTTACTCTAATAGCTAGGTAGAGAATTACAATTTTTATTAAGTACTTGTGGTATTGGCTATTTAATGGCTCTTTTGAATTTCGAGCAGCTTGTTTGATAGTATGTACCTAAAATTTGTTACTATTTAGTAGTAGCAGAGACTGGATTATACAGTTTAAGGATACAATCCTACAGCCAGTCCTGTTTTTACCTATTTTATGAGGAAGCAATTTCCTTGCAGCCTGTTTGACAATACAAAACTTAATGTGACCCTCTTTCTACAAAGGGTTGAACATCCCTGCTTGGTAAACAGCAGTGTTTCTCAATTTTCTATGTGTTGTGAAGCACCATCCTAATTATTTCTATAACCATAAAAATGCTGTTCTAATAAATCATGTTTTTCAACGTTTCCAATGCAGAATTACAGAGCACTGCTCTTGCTTTTGCAAAATACCAATCTCCTGTGAAGCATAGCTAGAGAAACACTACTTCTACAGTTTTATGAAATACTTGTAAATGAATTTCAAGAAACTACAAAATTAAATCAGAAACTTTAATTCAATTGCCACAGTTTTAGGAGCTAGCCTTAATTAAAATAAATACTGAAACTGTTGTTTGCTATCTACTGTTTAATTCTTGCAAATTACTATCATGGTGTACAGGAGAGTCTTGTACATAAAATATTTATTTTGTCTCAAAAGTAATTATTTTATGTGTGTTTATTTGGAACAGATCTAAGATTTGCATGTTGTCTTTTTCACTAAACAATTATCTTATTTTAACAAGAACTTAGATTAATTGCCTTTTAAATGGGGCCACATATACCAAAACTTTATTTAAAAATTTAAGATTTAAATAAGGTGTTGATGTGTGTTGATCTAAAATCTCTTAAATTCAGTTAACACCATTTGTTATAAAATTCAAGGAACTTGAAAGACTGAGCAAAACAGATCCTACAAAATGCATTGCTTCAATGCTTTCTATCACAAATCGGTAATCCACTATCGTACCTATAATCATTCATCATACAACAATTAAATTTAATAACAATATACAATGTAGAGCTTAAAAACAAAAGACAGTAGCCATCTTTAAAAAAAGGCATACATAAATGATGGCTTAACGGTAACTTTAAAGATTGAGGAACTTTGTGCCCTGTTAAAGTGAAGAGTCAGATTTATATTTTCATTTTGTAACAGCATGGGAGGCTTTTGTTTAAATATATAGAAACCATAATATTGCCAAGTTTTTTCATTTTCTTTTTATATAAAGTCACACATTATCATTTTAAAATATATGTTAACATATATATTGAATTATTTTATACAAAAACTTCTTTAATAATCTAATTAAAACTCTTATGTACAATATGTACAGTTTAAATCATACGAATTATATATGTACACCAGGAATACCCGAAAACAACGGGTCAGTTAACACCAGAGCTTAAATATCAATTAAACAATTGAAAACTCGGCTTGAGCTTAAAAATTATTGAGCGACGGAGATCAAAACCACATTGGTAAAAAAACATCAACAAAGAATATTTCGAGAATTATTCTGTAAAAACGTCTAATGTAAGTACCATCAAAAAGTACTCAAGTTCATTATCATTAAGATAACTTTCTTTTCAATTCATAATTACTTATAATATAAAAATAAAAATAGTCAACAACAGCTGCACAATTCCTGCACTGCACTAAATATGTCTTTAGCTAAAATCACAACCTGAAGGAGGCAGAAGTCGGGGGGTTTAATGCTACGAGCCACCGACTAACACATGCATAAAACCGTCCCAGTCATCTGACCTAGATGTCGATGGTTCTTTCCACTCTTGAGTCACATCACTAGAAAGGCCCAGTTCTGCATACAACTCGTTGTTATTTAGAGGTTCTAGGTCTGTTTGCGTTGTGAGACTCAAAACGGATCCCCAATTAATTGGTTTTGTCATTTCGTCCTCTCCAATCCCAGAATCAGTATCTGGTGGAGTTGTGGGGAAAGGAGTGGCGCGACCTGATGAACACGTCATCTCCCTGAGCGTTTGTTCATAGTTGGGTTCTGGAACGACGGGGGATATTCTACTAGGCGGGGGAAGTTCAGGTAAAGAAGGATAATTCGGTTCAGGAGGATCCGTTTCCATTTCGCGTTCAAGCCTCCTTAAAGTATTACATATAAGAACTGATCGACGCAACGATGGGTCTGAACATTGTCTATACCTCGCTAATTTACACATGGACAAGTTAAGAACAGCGAGCCTCCTTTGTCGATAGCACGGGATATGACACCATCGCGTTCTACCATCACAGCATCGGGTTCGTTGCGGTGGTGCCGCTCCCAGTTCCAGGTACGATTTTCCATTCTCTTCACAGCGTATCGTTTGCTGTTGAGGTGGTTGGTAGTACTGCCAATAATCAGGCGGGTATCGAGGATACTGAGGATACCTTGCGGGTTCCGGTGCACCCGTACAGCGATCATCATCCGACAATTCGTCTTCAAAATCATCGTCGTCGTCAAAATCGTCGGTGAGAAGAGTGGCGGTTAATGAAGGAGTCGGAGAACGCCATGTATCACTCGGTACGGCAACGGCTTGTAGCCGTGCTATGCAATCTTGAGCTTCCCAACGACCATTCTTTGCTGGAGACAATTCACCTGGAGCTACCGCTGCTTCCAACTTACGTTTCCCTGTAGTACCCTGCAGACCCATCATGGCACAATTCTGAAATTAAATTGCGTATTTATAAGAACAAGAGTATACGCTAAATATTTTTGGTTTTTTTTTTATCACGACCGCAGCCACTATGGGAAAAGGATTTAATGCAAGTAGAAGTATAACCCGTAAACCTGACGAACATCGTAAATATTTGATATTATGAAAAAAATTACAATTAATTTCGTTAGACCAAACATACATTTCTTCAAGCGCTAATTCGGTAGCTTTCTAAATTAAGAATTCAAAAAAAGGGGTTATAGTATCTATCTATTAAGTTCTGTTTTTGGGTCAATTTTTTCAAAACGTTTTTTCAAAAACTACTTTGGTCTTGATCGATTACAGTAGTAGTATTAGACGTGGAATCATAAAGTTACGTATAATAAAAGTTGTGTGGTTTTTAGTTTCTCGAATTCGTTCCTAAATAATATTCACTACTTTAGTAGCAGCAATAATAGTGTAGCACAGGAAAGAGTGAGTGGCCAGCGGCCGGTCATGCAGGCAACGAGCGAAGGCCGCTCACTCTGCTTGAGAAACTGTTCAAGGTTATCATGCTTTTATCCCTACATACGAATACATGCATGCAAGTATACACGTTGGAAAATTATTGTTGAGCTGAACTAATACTAGGTCTTGTATGTAGTAATATCAAGTATGTAAGCACCACACGAGTACTGCCACTGGGATTTGAATTTTGCACGAAAATAATCCCGTTTGTAGAACATTCTGCATCAGATTAGATATTCGATCCAATTTCGTTCGAATTGATTTTGTTAACAATTCAAAATTATTTTTAAGACGGACTCATTAAATGTTTTTAGAAATAAAATTTATTCAAGTATAAAATGTATTTTTCAGTTGCAAAATAGGCAACCTTCCTAGCACGGCCTAGTCGAAAAGGTTTTCTATCTACCAATAATTTACATTTTTCTTAATTATTGTTCACTCACAGTAAGATTTGGTTCATAATCAAGTTAGTATCTATTTGAAAAATATCTTTATCGATAAAAATGTCTTAGATTCTCAACCATCCTTACAATGATATTTTTCCGTTTGGTTCACTACTTATTATTGATATCAAAAATGTAAAAATTAAGCATACGCAGAAGGATCAACTAAAAATTATTCCGTTATAGCAACAGCAATAGGAAAAGATTCGCGTTGTTTTTATATGTATGCCCTCTTACAAACTGTAGTGCCCCTAACGCGAGTATACCCTAATACCTACCCCGGCCAGGAACGGAACTTAAGCCTATCCCTATTACTTTGTGTAAAATAATATGTTAATGAGTCTTTTAATATTTTTATGTTCTTTTATTTCCTTAGTTCCTTTTTAAAGAAATTCGAGTATTATTTTTAAGAGTCCAAGAATACCAAGTAGGTATTCACGAAAGATATAAAGAATCCACTTAATTCGGATATCTTCCTTTTTAAACAGATACACGTAAAGAGGGAAAAACAAATGCTTAGAAGAAAAAAGAAGTTCGACTTATAAAATAAATGTGAAATTTACTGCTGAAAGGAAGGTTAAGATATAGGAAAGCAGCACATTCGTTTTTACAGCGCGAGACACATCTACAACTTTCTTTTTAAACACATGTTCTGAATGAAATTACAACCAGTTTCTTTCGCTCGACTATCATCGTGTCGTTCTCCTTAAAAACGTCGAGAAAACTCCTTCATTTTCATTTTCCTCCGGAATTCTACGCCGATCTCATTCGGGTCGTATTTAGTTCTTGTAAATATTCAACAAAAACACACTTCGACAGAAAAAGAATTCCGAAACGGCGAAAGAAAGATGGAGAAAGGCTGTGGAGGTACATAATTTTGATAAGAACAAGTCACAAGGGTTGTATAAATCTACCCTCTATTATCATTTGTCATTTTCAAATATCTCACGACTGTTGCTTCCGAAAAGAGATAGAGGCCTAAAAAAGTAAGAAACGGGGAGAAAATATAATAACAAAACGAAATGTTATTATACGAAGATGATAAAAGATACGGCGAGTCTGTCTCTCGTTTATAACACACGTCTATTGCTAATGTTTTTATGTATTTTCTTGCAGGCGCGCTATTTGTTACATTTTTTCTATGGAATTCTCTTTCGTTTCCTAATGCTCGATAATATTATACGCGGGAATAAATAGCTTTAGTATTGTTGGTTTTTTGCATTTTTAATCGTAGCTTCAATAAATAAAAGCTTCGATGGTACAATTTAAAATTCATCAACCTAGAGATTAATTCGATAAAGTACGAGATAAATAAAAAAATGTCTAATTTTAAATAAACAAGAAATAAAATTTTATCGTGGAATAAGAGAGAAATTTTGGAAGTGAAAGGAGAGAAAAGCCTGTCAGTTATCAATAAAGTTAAGTGAAACTAGACCCTCTAATATAATACCAACCCTCCCCATCAAAATAACCCCAACTCAAACTAAACTAAAACGGGAGAGAACAAAATATGACTGACTCAACAAACTTTCAAATTTTCCCTAGCACGCAGCATACAACAGCGCTCAAAGCTATTTTCCACATTAATTTTCTTCAGAGAGCTGGAGAACAAAGTTCGAAACCGTCCAAAAATGTATTCCCGAAGTTGCCCCGCTACGCGAGAACCCTTTTCGCAAAAAACATCCTCCACGTCACAAAAAGGTTTACAGTAAAAAAAAAGGTTCTAAAAAAGACGGGATAAGGGGGCGTGCAGGCCGTTTCATCCCTCGAACAAAGCGAGTGAGAGACGGAGTTCGACGAAGCGGGGCATTTTGTTTTTGCCATCGGTTGAGGACTGTGCCGGGGTGGCGTAGGCGCGTTGCCACGGTAACACACCAATCGAGTTGCGAGTTACCCCTCCACTTTCATCGAAGCTTGAGCTTTCGCGATAGGGATCCTGCAGGGAATTTATTTTATATAAGCTTTTTTACCCTCTTAATAAATTTCAATTTTCAAACGCATAATATAATACCGAACGACTTGTATTTAGCGAAAGCGACTAAATACGCATGTATCCAATGTTTGTTTCACATTTACCACGATTTTCTCTCTTAATAATATCTAACAGCGAAGAGAAGCCTTTACCGCGTGTGTAACTTCCATTGCAATGAGCCCTGACGTAGTGGCGCCGCCTACATGATATATCCGATATCGATACCGCCAAACCCCTTTAGCTCTTGCAAAAAAGCACGTGCTTCTCTTCTTCTACTAATACAATTACTCGTTTCGTTTTTCGTTATGCTGGACCCAGTGAAGCAAAACAATGTAATGCTTATTGTACCCCATTTAAAATGGATACGTGAATTCAGGAATATTTCATCAAATTTTAGTGTAATCCCCTTATACTTCCCTCTTTTGTACGAACGTTAACGCAACCCAGCGCTTCGTTAATAAAATGTTCGATATCACATCATGAGTACTTCTTACTTTATTCTAGTGTTCAGAATTGAATATGATCTACTAACATATCCAAATACTACATCTTTTATTATTATACCGTTAGGGAACGCATGGGAAAACATAGACCAAGAATGCATTATTTATCCACAAAACGCGAAAATTGATCTAACAATAAAAATAATAAATCTCCTAAAATATTCCTTTTTATGAAGCCATTTCGAACGAAACCAAGGAAAACTGAAAGTCTTGTATTTAAATGATCAAAGATGACACCTGTTTTATAATAGAAGAGGAAAAGAAGCTCTTTATTCATCTGAGAATAATAGATGTTGCAATCATTTGATGGTTTCAAATGGAAACGTGAAAAACTTTTCCCAAATTAAATAAAACAACAGAATGGTGAATGGAAAATTCCCGACTACTGGATTTTTTTTGGACGACTATCGGTGTTTCGCAAAATTATAGAAAGAAGTCAACAATTTAGGAAAACGCTCTAACTTGTCTCTTTCTTTGGATTTGCTATCGATCTGATAAGAAATTCCAAACCGCTGCAAAACTTAAATTTACTAAATGATTTGAAAATAAAAATTGTTCATTATATGGTGAAAACTCTTTGATATTTAATAGACACAATTGCTTATAATAGCTAAAGCGCCATATTAACAAATAATTAATTCAGGAGACTTCTTAGTTCTACAAGAATAAAGTTCTGGGAATGGATAATGGAAGAAAGGTTTTGTTTATAATTAGAAAGCTAACTTAAAAAACAATGATATCATTTATCAAGCTTAATCCTGGCGCAATGGTCAATTTATTGAAGTGTGCTCTCAATAAGTGGGAGTTATTATGCAAGAGTTTAAGCAATTAAGGTAGTAAATGTTGTTAAACAACGTGATTTTGGATAGTACCAAAATGAATAGTTACTAGATAATCAGATATCAGTTAAAGTAGGTTTGGAACTCCTTAGATGCGTGAGAGTAAATTATTGCTAAGGCAAGAAATATAAATTTTCTTTCTGGAGATGCTTGCTTGTTCTTTTATCATGCTAGATAGTTTTGACTAGAGGACGCGGGTTCGAATCCTATACGAAGTCGAAAATTTTCCCATATAATTTAACTAAAGATTTACAAACTCAATTCAATAATATCAATTATGTCAAAAAAAGATTTCATTTGACCAAATATTTTTTATCGACTTATTTGATGTCAGAACATCAGAGTATCATAGTTTAAGTAGGATTATTCCTTTTATGATGTATCAGTTTCACAGAAAGACACAAACAGTATCATCTGTTACCAAACTGCAGTCATTTGGACACTGAAATTCCAGAATATTATATATATTGTTACCATCAATGTTTAGAAAACTAGAATTCTTTTTTGTTTTTTCCCAACTAGCAAATGCCAATTTAGGAATCGATCGCTTATATGAACAAAAATTTGAAAATCTCCAGCAAAATATAGGAATAAAAAAGTTGAAACAGCTTTATGTTAAATTAAAAATTCAAAACCGTTTCAACTACGAGGTTTTGATATCCCAGTCAATCAATAACCTGATTTTAAAAATGTATAGTTGGGTAAAACTTACTGGAGTAAAAGGTCAGGAGAATCAAACTGTGCCCAAACGTACGTACGTATCTCAAATTTAAAGCACAACAGATATTCAGTCAAGCCCTGTATAAACCAGTGATCCTAAAACAGTTTCAAGTCAATTATTTGATTTCTGTTACGCTTCTTTCGTTACTTCAGGACTGTGGATTTTAAAGGAAAAAAAACGTAGAGAGACACCTGTGAGATTATTCTGTGAAACTTATAAGATGATTTCACTTGATGAGCTTTCGTATCAGCTGAATAATTGTAATTAATGCGTTTCCTATAACCATCATATCTAAATGTTGAATGATGAACGAATTTCTTCACAGATAACTTTTGTGCAAGTTACAGAATGAATTTGTGTTGCCGTATTAAATGAAAAGAAAATATTCTTTCTAGTTATTAAATTCATCCGTCAACCCTGAATTTGGTTTCGCTATCGCTTGACCCTTCGCATTTAAATTTTACGACTAGGTATACTAATCCCCGAAATTGCTAAACATCAGCTAAATAAAAGCTTATTTGATCTTCTTGAGAATTTGTTAAAATAGAAAAATTGAAAATTCAACAAGTTAGTATGAATAATTGAATACTCGAATTATTATTATAATTAGTCAATAATATACAAAAACAAAAAGGAAAAAAATCAATATAAAAAAGGAATCGATTAATCTAAAGCTCTCTATATTGAGAAATGTTTGATAAAGATAAGTAATAAATTCCTCCTATGCTTGCAAGCAAAAACAATAAGCAAGACTGCGATTCAATGCCGGGTTCTCCCACATTTGTTAGTAAAAAAGTGAGATAATGCGCAACCTACAAATTAAAGTTCTTGTACAAAAAAATATTTTATCCCAAGCTTTTTTCCTCGCATTACAATTCACATTGAAACAGTGCTGTACATATAATTTGCCAACAACGTTATCGACACTAAAAAGATTTCTCTATACGCTTTTACAAATGATAAGATAAACTGCGACATTGAAAAACAAATGCGTTATGTTCTTTGGTAATTTTCATTAGTAGTAAACCATCGACTTTTATACGATTATCCCCGCGAAAAAGGAAAACCCGCTGTCGCAATTCGAACTTGTTATTTACTTTTTCCGGCCTAAATGAAAATATGAATAGAAAAATGCATTTAGCTCGGGAATAGATCGTCATCCACGTGTTGCATTCAAACAAGTGAAGCTTGCATGGTCACATGACTCTCAAGTAGCGCCTCTCCGTATCATCAATTCAAACGACAAATCAGCTTTTTTTTCACAGTTATGTGATCGTCCGCTACGTCAGTATCTCTCCGTTCTCGCTAGTGAAAAGTTCAAAGCTTGGCCTTCTTTTATTTACGCCATACAAAAAGCATCGACGCTCGCACCAGTTCGGCCGTCCTCGTTGAGCAAAAACCCTCGACACATTTGCTATACGAACGAGTTTTATCTCGCCTTGTAACATTTTCTCTTATCGCCGAGTTGGGGCCCCGGCAAGGGGATTCCCATAAAGGCTAGAATCGCCTACAACCATGTCCTTTTACATACTAGGCAAGCGAAATGAGCCTTCCTGCATGGCGCATTGCGCAGATACGTTGTGTTACCCTCTAATACAGTAACTACATTCCAAGTTTCTTGACAATGCCGAGCTACATTAATTTGAATCAATTAATTTTTTTTTAATAATAAACATTTTAATCTTTGTTATTGTTATTAACATATATTTGAATATAAACGAGAACGTAAATTTGGAATTAATTCTACTATACTATTTTTGTAAACTTATAAAATAAAATAATTGAGTCAAAAATTAAAACTATTTTTTTGGGTATGTTGAAACTACTTTTAGAAAATCAGAATTAAACGTAACACTTCTTCGGTAAAATATTTCTAAAACTAATTAAAACAAATATTTACAACTAGCAAAAACATCACGATTAATTATTGCCAAATCGAAATTGGCCTAAACTAAGATTTCACCCCCAAACAAGTTTTACTGAAGAAAAATCGCTTCTTATGTTTGTATTCATTTCAAGATTAACTGATAAATAAAATAATACACAATCCCAAAAAAAACAGAAACTTTTTGGATATCGTTTTGTTCTCTAAACATTTCAATAAAATAATGTTTGGAAGAGTTTCTAAATATTATTGATTCCCTGATACAGATTCGTTTTGGCAAGATCAAACGAGATGATCAAGATGATTCTGGTGATCGATTAACCAAACTGAATCAATCAATAACTTACACGTTTTTCTTGGATCATATATGTTGCTTTCTCATAAAAATAAAATTCAAGAAAATAGGAAATTAAATAAAATAACACAGCCTCAGCTAAAGCAACGGTTTGGTCAACACAAATTAACAATAAAAAAGGCCAAAAACGAAGTTAAAACTGGAAGTGGAACTTACATTCAACATTCGTTTCTTTATCTACTATGAACTCTGTTTTTGGAAAAGGCGACGGTATTTCTTAAACTGTTGTATTACAAAAAACAAGAATAATGCTAATAAAATATTAAAGTTCTACAGATACTAAAATACGTAGCTTATTATGGTCTCATTATTTCATTGGGAAATAAATCGTATGTATACATGTAAATGTTTTCTGCACATCTTTGTAGGTTGTATGCTTCCGTACTCGTGCTACTTCTGTTTAGTTCATTTGTGTTTTGAATTAACTTCTTAGATTGTAGCTTGGAAATACAATAACGATACTAAGAAATCTCAAATATCTCCAACAAAAGCAAGCAGCAAATGAAGTTTGGCAAAACCCGTGAAGAAAATGACCTATTGCATCAGGTGAAATAAAGCTTGGTGATGTTGATATCCAGAATATTCGATGACATGTCCATGCACTTCATAATATCATCGAGATAAAGCTGCAACTAGCGATAACCTTGTATCATTATCACATATAACACATGCCCAAGAGGATCATTTTAATCGCAGTACTGAGAAAGTATATACTTGTACTATGCCCAAAGAATGTCCTTATTAGCGTCACATTGTAAATGCTAATGTACTATTGGAGAATTGTATGTAACTGGGACAGATTGGCCAAGTACACAACCTATAAAACTTAATGTATCACTTTAGAAATGCCTACCTTCTCAATTTTTGTGGTCCCAACAACACGAGGTCGAAAAAGTAGACGACCAAAAGAAATACGCAATTGGAGGCAAGGAAACCTGAATGTAGCATAATAACCCCTTCAAAATATTTCTACTGATGTAAAGCTTACCATTTAGTTTTCTCTGACTATTTGAACGTTTTGTTTTAGGTTTTGCAGTTCTACGAAATGTCCAAATGTAAATCCACAAAGGCACGCCTATTGCTAAATTGCAATTGAGTAATAGTTTTAAGTGTATGTAGTCTTGCATCTTCTTCAATAGACAGGTATTTTTCAAAAGCGTTTTCTTTAAATATGTTTTGTGTTTTCAAATTACCAATTATCAAAAACTGCCCCTGGTAAAAAATCCTATTAACTATCTTCGAAAACTCATCTTGGAAAAAAGGGAAGCGTCGGAAAAATATAAAATCAAACAGAATATTTAGTTTTTGGAAATTTTAGTAAAACATTGCAGAACAAAACCATTTTAAAATAATTTTATGGTATCGTATAAGTTGCTTGACCCACTGTAATTAACGCTATCTACAGTTGCTAAAATCTAAAATTACGATTTCTATTATATTTTCTTTTGAACAACTTGAGGTTTCTGACATATCGAGGATTGGAAATATACAAAACGGAAATCGATCTACTTTGACGTAAATAATAAAAGAAGTATCTTGTACGCAGTACATATTTATCTAACGGAATTAATAAAATCTATACAAGTACAATAAATTAATCTTTCTTCCTGTTAAAAACTTAAAAAAAATATATAAAACGCGAGAAAAATTTTTCTGGCTTTCGTTCTGCTTTGCGTTGCTACAAAGATTCTGTTCGTTTTAAATAGATCTAGACGTCCTTAAAACGCCTTAAAAATAGCAAAGACCCATAATATATGAAACGAGCGTAGAACAAGCAGGCAACAGCAGAATCATCTCTTTCGTCTAACGGGAAAAGTTCTTTAGAATGAAGTAGATTGCTTATACAGCCTTAATGCCTGTTACGCCGTATGTTACTGCCCCAGCGGTTGTTCGCTAGTGCCTAACGTGGCCAACTTAAGACTCCACGGCCGAGTGATTGTCTACTGTCAGACCACGTGGTTCAAGAAATCACGTGACACACTAAAACTTCAGCTATAATCACAGGTTGCAGAGACGGAGGAAAAGTAGTAAATAAAAATTTCTAAATTTTAATTTTAATACACGAAAGCTCCTACTTTTTGTATAGATTTTCTTCAAAGGTTCTGCTTTTGTTTGAACGTTTCTTGATACATTTTCCTCGTTTACTTTCAGGATCGAATAGTTCGAGGCTTATAATTTATAGAAAATTTAAGTTAACCAAAGGAGGAGCGTAGTTGTAGCGTTCTTGATATTTGAAATGTAGGACGTATTTTCAGCGCGACCATGGCCTAAATTGACTTAAAATGTGAGCAAAATTATATTAATTTTGGTTCTAATACTTATTACTTGAATATAGAAAGAACAATAATAACGGAGATATTAGTCAGATCAAAATTTACTTTTGTTGATTTGAGTACATTTTAAGTTGATTGAATTTATACCGTACACTAGAAGGTGGTTATAACAAGGTTAGAAATAATCTAACATTTCCGATTTTAAATAACTTTCCCACTTTTTGGTTTATGCTCTTGTATTCCCTTTTATGAAAATGTCGTCGGGTTTTCACGTGGGATAGTTAACTTGCAATTTTTATAATTTTGTGAATGTAACTGTTGCAACAACAAAATGTTTAAGTTTTGGTTCTCGAGTTGTGTTTTAGCAAATCACATTTAATTTACAAAATTACAACAGAATAGTTATAGATATTTTTTTTATAATGTCGAGATTGCAAGTTGAAGAAGGGTAACAAGTTGTTCCAAAATTGCAAAATTTCTTTTTCTCAATAAGATAAAATTTATTCTGTGAAATTCTGCTTTAGATTGATGAAGAGTAATATCATATTGAGAACCACTAAATTATTTAATTTCCAAGATAAGGTTAAAAATGCAACCTATAATCGATGAAGAAAACAAACTTCGCCAGAATAAGACTATGACATAATTCACACATTGCGTTTTGTGTCACGACAGATACTATTGTCAATTTAAATTAATTCCGTCTCATTCCTCGTCCTTAAAGCCATGGATGATATCCAATGAATTCCATCAAGTCGTAAGTTAAACTATCTTTGACTCTGTAAAAGACATTTCTTATCCCTTTTTGATAATTTCTTAACGAATTAATTCAATCATCAACAACTTCTAGATAAATTTACTGTGACCTATTAAAATTACAAATTATCCGGAAGACGCGGTGTGAACAACAAACTCCTCTTAAAAAGACAAAATAATAACAAACATGTCATACTATCGAGTTAAAATGTTTACTACGCGCCACAAACAGGAATAGAGTCGGTCAATGCGATTCAAAATGAAAGATTGCCAAGTAACTTTTAACCCCTCCGTTGAGAAGACCGGCTAAAATGCAGAATATAATATTTTCAAGGCAGCTTTGGCGCGTGCCGCTGTCACCTGCTATAACGACCACTAGATTAGTGATACACCACACGTGAGCAAGCCAATAATGCAATAAAAACAGTCGACGGCAGAGGGGCGGACCACGTGCTCTGGACCCAATCGCCGCTTTATTATCGGAAGTGTGACATTACCTGCTCCTTCATTCATGTCAGATCTGTAGAGAGATTGTGTTAGGTCAGTATCAGGACCAGCCAATTGGAATGATTAATGAAGCATGCTTTGCTGTTTTATGGCGTTTTTATGAGTGGTCTAGTTGGCCGACGTATTGATGTGTTATTGTTTCGGGTTCACACAACTAATCGCTTGTTTACAATCTGTCAACAGGTGTTTTATTTATGGCACTTGTCTTGATATGTTGCGGTGTTCGGCACATTACAATTCATGAATAGCGTAGACCTGGCTCGGGAGAAGCCGGCGGATGCGGTTCATACACCAAAATACGACATACCATACGTTCCAATTCGGATTCTTTCCCTTTGAGCGTACACGTAACGTGTTCTATAAGAAATGAAGCTTTCCAACACTTCCGGATGTTTAACCGTTAAGAAAAAAACGAGAAAACTAAATCATACGAATACGTATGGCTTCTTTTTGAAATCTTTGAAAACTTAACTTGGATTCAATGTGAAACTTGTATTGTTAGTAAGTTAAAATTGTGTTGTTCATCTTACATTGCGTTATTAACTTTCCGGCATGATTCATGTTTCGTAAAACGGGAATGACGCTTCAGAAGTTAGTGGGAATCTAAAAAGATGTTGCATTCTGGAATAAAAATAACCCAACTTAAAAATATGCACTATAAAAACAAGAACGTAACTAGTTTCACTTTTAGATGCTTCATGATCATGAAAAACAAAATACTGGAAATCTCTCAATATGGACCTTAATCCCTGTGTAATCGATAAGAACAAAAAGTAGATGCGAATTTTTGATGTCTTATTTCAGTTTGAAGATGAGTCACAATCAAATAGTATTTGTTACAAGGATATCGAAGCAGGATAAGTCTCTAGCGTTAATTTATCTACAATTATTAAAGTAACCACTAATATATCTAGATTACATTCATTTTGATATCAACCTCAGAATAATTAATGAAGATTTGTACATTCAAATCTTCAGAGTTATCGCGCTTTCCACCTGTTTATTCTTTAGAAATGATTTTTACACTGATATAATTATTACATCTCTTATCAAGCCTAAACCACAATAATTCCAAAATTCATACAAATGATTTTATTATTTATCATTCGTTCCCTGCCCGTTGGAATTAACTGACCACATCCATATTCGAGTGGTAAGTTAATTGTAGAGAAGGTAATTTACTGATAATACATAATTATTTACAGCTATGGGATCTAAAGTATCATTGAGTATTATTCGCATTGCAAATCCTTTTAATTATTCAAAATGTAAACGCAGGCGCTTTTTCTGAAATACCTGTTAAGCTTAGCTATTTTACGTTACAGAACAAACTGTCTTATTTATATGAAATAAGTCACCATAGTCAATTATTTAACGGTAAAATAAGGTTATTTTGAGGGCTTTTCCTTAAAAAATTGTTATCAGAACGTGGTTGTCCACCTAGCGTGTGCGAGTTATTGAATGAACTCATATCGTCGCATCATGTGTACAGCGAGTCAGTTACGCCCACCTATCACCATGGAAACGACACCAACGCCGTGTTATTAGAACCTGCTACATGAGTACATCGTTTGTTTAGTGCTTATTCCAAAAACAATCGATACATAAAATACTCAACAAAATTCTTCTTTTTAACAGGAAATGGACCAAAAAAGAAAATCGGATGACTTGACAGCATTTACATTTTTTTCGATACTCGTCTAGGAAACGGGCAATTTTCTTATTTAAACAAAAAATTAATACAAGTTCGAGCCACTTAAGTTTTATTAAGTTCGATTTATAGGTTAGGTTGTAAGCTATTGAAGACGGCAAGCATTGAAAGAATGAATAAACGGGAATATTACAGTCAGTCATAGTTCTGTAGAAAGCAGGACACGACTGCGTTGAATAAAATGAACAATCTTTACAAAAGCAGTACGTAACAGAAGTTCCGCTACTCAAGGTATTAGCATTTTTGTAGAGTAATACTATAAAGAAATACTGGTCACTTTTGATTACAACTATAAAGCCCTTTTTTTTCTATTCATTTTCTAATAAACTAAGCAAAACCAAGCCATAATTTTATTAAATAACTTCAAAAAGCTATCTCGAATTCGTTGTAAGTAGCATTCTCTAAAGGATTTTCTTACATTTTTCTATTTTTCGAATATGTTCAGCATGCACAACATAATACAAAAAAATCATGCATCTATTTAAAATAAAAAAAAAAAGTAAACCAAGCAAAATCAATCCATAATTTTAATTTATAATACACATATCAAAAATCTTATTATTATTTGTATTTGAAAACCTCAAATTTTAATAAAATTAATTAAATTAATAATAATTAATCCTTACAATAGTCAAAATTAATTTACTGTCACTCTTTTAATAAGAAATCTGTGCGCCGCGCTTCCCATCCATGCAGATAAAATTTTTTTGTACTATAAAAACAAACAAGTAGTAAATAAACAAATGCGAACGCGCGAAAAATTTCAAATTTCTAACTAGCAGTTTTCTCATTGGAAAAAAAATGAAGGTAGCGTCGTAAACAGCAAACCGTCTGACCGTGGCGCCGACCCCCTCCACTTTTCTCTTGGAGTACAAGACTAATGTCCAATCGCCCAACTGAATGTTGGCAAACAAAAGCACGTAACGAATACGGTGCAAGGTTGAAACTAAACTGGTCCACTGCGCATAAACTATTTCAATGCACTGCGATCCCGCTCGTTTCAAAACAAAACACATGCGGAGATAGCATAGGTAACTAGATCGAGTTTGACAGTTGTCACGTGGAATCGAAAACAAGAGTTTTCTTGATTGAAAACTCTCATGTTTGGGCTTGGTTTCGTGCGTCCGACACTCACAAGATCGCAATTCAGCAGGTAAGTAAAATATACAGAAGAATCTTCCACTTGTAAAGAGAAAAAACTCATTTTCTTTAGACGATCAAATTTTAACATAAACGGTAAGTTTTCTCAGCTAGAAATTTGCGTTCACTAGAGTCGGTTGGAAGTGGCTGCAGTCTTGATATATTTAGACTGTTATTCGTGACTGGCGTATTAAACAAACAGAACCTTAACCAATTTTGTACATACCTGAGATTCAAACCACATGATTAATTCGCGCCAAGGGTTGTCATTGTTGCGTAATGCAACATGTTCACGAAATAAAAAACACTATCACATGCAGCAGAACTATGATCAAACGCAGTGCTACACAGTCTAACCAGCGCAGAAGTTAGGCATTTAGCAGCGCGGAGACCGGTTTGTTGTCGTGCGTCCTCGCAACGTTCGGACCGATTCGGCCCACCTGCATTTTGTACCCACAACAGAAAGGTTAGGTTAGCTGGAATTATTCCTAGCTACTCGTAACGCGGGATTACCAAGTTTCAAAATTATTTTTGCATATTTCTCCTTCATGTAGCTATTTCCTACATTGCTCTTCCTTGCATTCATCTGTTGTAGAATACAACTAAATTTAGATAAAAATGTATTAACAGAACAGCAAAAGACTAATCGTTATAACAAACAGAAGCGATAATCAATAAATAGATTTAACAAAATAAGGAAAAATATATTTCATAGAAACAAACCACTGTGAATCGACAATAAACAAGATGCCCTTAATAAACAATTCTTGGTTTTAAGAGATTTGCTCTGTTTATACTACTTTTAAAATTATTATTACATGGAACTTTTACAACTGATAGTAATTTTCTCATCGTCTATTTAATATTAATGTAATTAAAATTATAAAAATTGATTTTTCGTAAATAAAAAAATCTATCTTTTTAAAATAAAATATCGTCTTGTATTAGTAAAAATTGTTATTTTCTCGATATATACGTAAGTTAGTATATATTTTTTAAAGAATAATTTCTACGAATTTCTTCTTTAGAAGTTGAAGAATGATAGATAAATACTCTTAAGCCAATTAATTTGTGTGCTGAATGTATATTAATTTAAATAGTGATATGCTTGTTATGTACACGTAAGATCAAAATGATTTATATCTGTCTTCGGAGCTTTTGTTAGAAGGATTGGACACCGCGACACGGGATGAGTTTTGCTCGAGTGCCAGTCAATCAATGTTCACTCACAAAATCCCTAAAAGTAAGTCCGATGTTACGTCAACGTTATGCGAACATGCAAGTTAACGTAGGACCTCGCTATCCTTAAGTTATTATCAATTACAGTGACTCAGCCGGTTCCAGCCGTTCTCTAAATCAATACCATGTATAAAACATAGCCTTTCTCTCTCTATTCCGGCATTTGGTGTTCCTCACGAACCGGCTGGTATACGGTTAGGTTGGGTCGCCTCGTTCCCTACAGTAATAAGTTTCTTCTATTTCTGTCTTTCTTGCGCGAATGCTACACCTATAATCATCTCTCGCTTCCCTGACGTCACCATTTCAGTATGGGTAGATGAGCTACAGTGTACTGCTTTCACGGAAAGCTACAGCTCCGACCCTCCTGTCTATTTCTCTCTGCAGTTGGCCAGCCTGATCGCGTTCAGTTCCCAGCGATAAACAAAGCGAAGGCGCCTAGATGTTCGTCTGGGCGGCACCGCTAGTTACATATAACCATGGAATGGATAATTTCGAAACTTCTACCCTGTATTTCAAGCATAATAATGGAAATAAGATAATCAAAATTCGCTCTCCTATATTATATATATGCATAAAGCTTTTCATCATCTTTTAAATAAAAAAAATTACTGTGATTGACAATAATACAGATATGAGATTAATAAGTAAATAGAACCAGATAATGGTTTTAATGAAGGCGTATTTTTTTAAGTTATATTAAACAAAATCCTTTACTAATACACCTCGACTCTCCTCGATTACACGGAGAAAATCGTTTTTAGGGTTTGGTTTGGATTATAACTTCTGGAAAGATATTACGAAATGGCATGGATAAATTACGAATCCAAACATTTGAATGTCTACGCTTCGTTACGATTTGGACAATTCTGACTGACTCAGTGGTATCAGTGAAGGACCCTGCATTTCTCCGATTCGTCATACGTGCGCATGACGTCACCAATAACAAAATACCAATAATACCGATTGTCACTTGTTACACCACCGGTACACGCGGTGCATACAGTTAACAAATTACTATGCTGTTTGTTAAAGAAAAAATAATCCTCGCTAATCATACGTTTTAATAATTATTAAACAAATTTCGAGTTTTAATGATTAATTATGATTAGGAAATAAAAAAAGATATAATGAAAAACATTTCAAAAACAAAATTATTCAGATCTACACAGGCTCCACCGCAGCTTGGTAAAAACAAGTTTCTCATAGGAGCTATCGTCGTCTTTCTTCATCCTGTCTAAACTGGCAACGACCGACCGCATACTCTCAAAAAAATCCCAATATCCCTCGATAGAATCTTTTTGAATTTCCCGCTTGTTATTTATTCCAGCGAGATTTTTGATAGTAATAAAAAAAACAAAAACGTATAGACATTAAAAAGCCTTAAATATCAGCTTTTCTTTTGATTTTAATTAAATTCAGAAAATTTACAAATTAACAAAATATCGAACTGCATGTAATTATTAAAATATAGTAATAACAAAATAGTATAATAAGTCTGATTTTTGTTTATGTGGATTCTCTCAGTTTCTGTTTCTTGTTTCTCTTTACGTCTTTTCTTTTTCGATACTCATTGTGAGCGTTAAAAAACTGTATTATTTGATTTAGAAGTGGAGCTCTAAAACAAAGTAATATCGCAATAAAGAGGACGGCCAGTTGACTGTAGAGGGCAGCACAGCTGCCAGTAGTCGTTTTCCACGGCGATATATCTATTTTTAAACTAGTTAAAAATTAAACTACGTAATAAATTCGGTTGGTGTCTCGTAAAAAATGAACCCTTAGCATCTTAAAGGCAATAAGTCCCAATTGAATTTTAATTTCAAAAGAGAAAAAAAAACTTGTTTCATAATGATTCGAAAATATTTACTAAAGTATTTAGCATTGCAGAGTTTTGTTGCAACAACGATATCCGTATTTGTACTTTCCAAACGTGACGTCATTGCGCATGTCAGCTAGCTGACTTCGCAGAATTGTTATTTTGATACTAAAAATAAATTATAGCCAACTGGAATGTTGTAATAGTTAACCATAGAGTCAGCGTAAATAGTTAAATAATTTTTCAATATTATTCTCTTTCATTTACGAAGCTTGATTTTTATAGTAGTACAATAACAAAAATGAAGAAACGAAAACAAATTATTACTATCTATCCCTTAAATTACAAATTCATTAGCGCCTTATCGATTTTTGGGCGGTTACCAGAAAACTGGAAAATGTCGTGCTGGAAATAACGACTTTCATTTGCTTTTTCATTTATTAAATAATGAAAAAAATAGCAATTTGCCCGTATGCTTTTTTCCTCTTTTTAAATCAATATTGCGATAAATGAAAGAATTCTCCAAACGATAGACGGATTGTATGGTATCAGAGATGCGCTTAATTTTCGTTTCGAATGTTTACCTCGTTTTATTAATACAGAAATGTTTCTTTACTGTTTTGTTTCAAAGATACAACGTAACACGTAAAATGAAATTCGAAATTTCGAGGAACAGCTTAAATTAACAGGCAGAATTTGTCTTTAGTTAATTTGGCGCCAGAAGTAAAGACGATTACCACCGGCAGAGTTCGTATTTTGTTCAATAGGAGTTCAGTTTTTGCCGCGAAATTTTCAATATACCCTCTCGACAGATATACCCAGTAAACACAAAAAGAGACGGATGATAACGGTCGAACGAACACACAACAGTTGGTACGCGAGCAGGAAAAGGATAGTGTACTATCCAAAGACAGAGATAGATTGCTCGGTTCGTTGCGCGGCCAAGGCAGACCTCGTTAGTATAGAGACCAGTATAAATGAAAAAGAAATGCTGGGAGATTTTTCTGTAGAGAAAAACTCCTCGTTATGTACCCGTTTACTATAGCGTGAAGCGGTTGGCATTTTATGTATCACAAGAACTGGAGGAAAACGTTTTTATTTTTTATGTTAATGTATTTATCATAAATTAATGCATTAAGTTATAATAGCATTTTCGATCAAGAATTCTTAAATGAGAGTAGAAAGAAACCTTTTAATTAGATACAAATAATTATAGAATTAATATTTTTAATGATGTATTGAATATTTTTGAAATTTAATGCATGCCGGATTATCTTCCAAAATTTATTGAATTGGTTACATCTTGCCGTTATTACGTATTCATTGTTTTATTATACTTTACTATTATTAAAGTTACTTATAACATTTCAAACAATAGTAGTTTAGTAGTAGTTTCTACAACTCTATAAATAAAAAAAAAGGAACCTCACAGTCTGCTATAATCCCTTTTTTATATCAGTTTGAATGAGAATCTTGAATAAAACAGTTTTGATAAGAAAATATGTACAGTAGAAACTCTATGATTCGAAGTAACGTAGCCATTTTGATTAGTTAATAGCGAGACATACAGAAATATGGTTGTATTTTGGTATATCGTTAAGAACTATTTAGATTGAAAGAACGAAATCATTTATTGATCAACGTTTTAATTAATCGAGCTTCTACTATGTTTAAAAACGTCGGAAACAGAAATAACAAAATTTGAGTCTGGACTTGAAACTGATTGATTGATTCATCTTCAGAAAAAATGCAGCATTATCTATTCTACCAAACGTTCAGTAAAGGAAAAATTATCTTTTAATATTCTTATTATGTTTGAACTGGAAGATGCAAAAATGGAATATGTGCTACGTTTTCCCACAACATACTTACCTAGACAGAGATACTTACATACTATAGTATCCTATGATCCAGAAAAAAAGAAAAGACATTTGCTCTTTACCTACATGTAGTATTACACATTAAGGTCAAATTACATTGGTGAGTTTCTTGTTTCAGATTTGCGTAATTTTTCCCATGGGCTACTTTGATTAAATTTTGTTTAGGGTCACTTGATATGTACTATGTAGATCAAAGATTACAAAGATATTTTAGAAAATGGTATGACTGAGAAAAAAAGTCTTGTTAATTGAACCTGGATGAATATTGTTATATTGTAGCAAATTTAAGAATTATCAAACGGGCGTGGTTTTTATATTTATGGTGAAAAATCATCAAGAAAGCTTTACGTTGTAGCAGATAAAGTTCATAACCTTTTCAATCTGGTTAACCACACAATATCTTTCTTTATCATGTTATATCAATAAAAATATGGTACCTCTGATTCTTTAAGCCTGCATATTTTGTGTAGTTTTTGTTGTTTGAATTACTGGTAGGTACAGAGTGCTTCATAATGTGTAGCTATTTCTTCTTGTTCTAGTTCAGTGAGGTGCGCAGAAGTGTAAAGATGTCGGTAGTGGTTTTTTTTACTGGTAGACTAATTGCTTTGGCCAAATCTTTAGGAAAGTGTTCAGTCGCAGACCACCCATTTCTTGTACCAATCTGTGTTCACCTCGTGTAGAAGAGCGCAGCACCTGGCTAAAGTATCCTCCCCGTCTTGTAACTTGACGGACATTAATGCCCCAGGAACTAGACTATTGTCGTCGGATTTTACGTATACGCTACTTGTCATCACTTCATCTACATGCTACTGCTGCAGTCATCACTGATACCAGATACAAGAGAAGGGAGCAAACAACCACATTGCTGCTGTGCTGACTCGACTCGACAACAATTTTGAGCAACAGTTTCTTGTTTACTCATATAACTTAATACTATAATGATTTAAAAGTTCGCAAAATGTTCAAATGCAACCGTTTCAAAATAATAACTCTCTTCAACATCTGAGCATTTGGCTCTGCTCATTTATTTAAGCGTTTTGTGCGAGTTTTGCGTCTGGATCTAACATAATACATTTGCATATGTGTATGGCACTGAAACCTGCCTCAAGCAGCAAACATCGTAGGATTTGGAAGATAACTCAAAAGATACGGCGATTTACATTTTGTAGTGAGATACATCAAAATGTTCATGATTTACGTGCGATAAATTAATTTATGATGAGAACTGAATGTACTATTAAAACTCAGATGAAGAAAGGTACACATGGTCAAGCAACACAGAGGTATTTTGAGTTCTTGTGGAAAAAGGTTGTGGTGAAATACCCAAGGAGAGGTTTAGCTCAATATTGTTTCAAGTAACTGTTAAAACAAGACCAAAAATCTTTCTTATTGTGACTCTCCTGAGTTAGTTAGTTATTACAAATCGGAACTTTGCTTTAAAAAGAAAACATACATAGCACTTAACTAAACGAGAATCTGAAAACTTCGCAGCTGCCACATAGTCCGATCTTCGCATTCTTACTATTGCGTATTTCAACTATTTAATTTGAAGTAGAGATCTCTTAAAGTTGATCAATGATTAAAACGAAAGCAAATCACTGGCTGCAGAAGACTAGCTAGTAGGTAGAAGAAATGTATGAAGGTCGCGTAAACGTTGGAAGACGGAACAAAATCACTACATCATATCTTTGGTTTTGTTACTGATAATAATCAGAAGGTTTTGCTCGAACTTTACACTTGGTTATATGTAAGTACATGGTGCGTACTTCAATTTTACTGATACTCTAATGTAACACGTTTTAAAATAACTTTCTGAACCGTTAATTCTAGCTTGTCTGGTATTCAGAGTTCATATACATTCACATAAGATTGCCATTTAGAAAAATTACGAAGAGACAGAAACTTGACGAAATCGTAGAAAATCGATTTTTGCCCATAATTCAAAATTTTGGTTGCACTAGTGAACTCAGCAGGAAAAAGTAGATATTGTAATATGTCTTCAGTTTTTCTAGTTTCTGAGATAATCTGCATTTACGTCGAATCGGGACCACCCTGTACAATTGAACTTTACACTAATGCTAAATGTAAAAATCAGCAGTTACATTCCAATCTAGCATTAATGTTTTGCAGGTACTACAATTTAAATATATATACAGGGCAATTATAAGAATACGACTACTACTGTAACTTTCTGATTTCACCATGTACTTAGTCATAGCACATACAATTATGTGATCATAAAGAGAATTCTACATCAAGTTGGATAAAGAAATAATTATAATCTCCACAAAGATTTTTACCAACAAATTGACGTAAAAGTTACTTACATTTCACTACGTCGAAGGGTTGCCATATCGCTGTTTTGTTAATGATAATAATGATAGTTGCACTAATTCTCTTGTTTAACTTGAGTCAGTAAGTAATTCTTATAGTTTATAAAGATTAAACAAATCTTAATGTGAATAATTTAGAACTCAAACTAATTTGCAACATGAACATTATCAGATATTGCTTTCATTTAATATTTTCACTTTTCATTCCATTTCAACCCTAATGTTTTACTATATTCTTCTGCTATCTATTGTTTTGTTTATTACTAGTTACTATAATCTTTGTAATCACTTACTTTTACCATTTTTGTTTTTTATTTTTTTAGTTCTTGGTATCAACTTTTATTAAGAAATTAAGGTACTTTGAACGGGTTGTATTTATAACAATTGTCAAGGACAAAGGCAATTGTTAATAATTACCAAGAAAGAATTCAAAGTCTTCTCCACAAAATTTATTCAATTAATACATAAATTATCTTATAATCTGCTTGCTACATGTTTGTTTTGAACAAATGTAAAAACTTTGTGAAGTTTTTGAAATTCTTTTCTCGCCTGAGGATGGTTAAAAAACTATTAGAATTAACCGAAACATGTAGCGAGCGGATTATAAGATAGTTTATGTATTAATTGAATAAATTTTGTGGAGAAGGCTTCGAATTCTCTCTTGGTAATTTTTAACCAAAAAACCTCCACCATGAGAGATCTTCTCGCAGAAAACAATTGTTAATAATTCCACAAATTAAATTAAGAATAAGTAACGTAGAAAGCCATTAAATGGTATTGTTGAATAAGCATTGTAATTTCTATAACATTTGTATTATAGGAAAATGAAAACCGTATACGTAATCTCAAAAAAAGCTTTCTCTTGATTTCCTGTTTTCATCAAGACCGGTTTGAAATGTCTACCCATGTTTCTATTAATGTAATAAATCTGGAAACATTAACAATTGAAGAGCAAGTCTTTTTTTTTGAATGATCAGTAGCAACTGGTAACACTCTTAAAGGGAGAGTAACATAAAGAAATATTCGAATTTCTTTCAGGCGAATTAACTACTTTCTGTATTTCCTTATGTTACTTAGTAACATTGGGGGTTGTAGCCTTTTTCAAAATCAAAAAACCTTATACCAATTAATTAAATTACAAAGGTATAGACACTTACCTTTAACATGTAAACATTATCTAAAAATTATAGTTAATATAAGTTACGTTGTTTAATTAAAAAAAAACATTAAATATAAAGATGAAGGAACTACAACATTTAAATGTTTACCTGTCAAAAGCAAGCGGTTTTATCTATACATTTATAATTCAATTAAAGTAGTATACAAAATGTTACTTCTGAACCAGGTCAATTGGATACATGAAAAGGTGGTTAAAAATCACCAAAACAAGGCCTAAAATCCTTAAAATACCCCAATTATTAGGCAATCCAAAAGTAGCTCGAGATCTATAAACCACTAAAAATTGGGCACATGGAAAAATGGTTAAAAATCACCAAAAACAACCTCAGTATCTTGTAAAAAAGCCTTAGACGCCCTAAAATGGCACGACCCATATAAATAAAGTTCAAAATGAGATGTTTGTGTTTCCGCTAAAGGTCACTTTTGTAGTCTCCCTGTTCAATTTGTTGCAGGCTTTGGATTTCTCCATCAGGAACATTATATTTGATTTCGATTATCAGTACAAAATTATCATGCTTGAACGCAAGATCAAATCATTCATATTTCCTCTGTGCTTCAATAAAAATCATGAAACGTTTTACATAGGATATCAAATACTGGATTATGATATGCAGCCTTATTCTGGTGGTCCAACCGGTTGTCAAGATCTCAAAATATACTTTCTAAGTGTGGAATGAGTTCTTTAATATTATTGTGGGATATGTTATTTTCCAACCTATCAAAAACTATGGCAGCATCCTGCAAACGTTTGGTAAAGGTCTCTGTATAATAACTTTTTATTTCTCTTCCGAATTCACCAGCTAGTACAGCATTGGGAATTTCTTCTGCGAATTCCTCTTCACGCTCATCCACAATAGTTGAACACACAATATAACTTCGTTGCATCAGGAATGACCAGTAAACATCAGCATATTTTAAACTCAGATTTTTCTTGTCTATGATCAGTCTTCTCAATTCCAAAATGTGGCTCAACTCAAGTCTGGATGGGATTTTGCACCTCACAACTTCATTCTGCAAAAGCTTCTCAATTACATGACGAATAATTGGTACATTTTAATGCATCTTTTGAAGCTTCTATGATTCCTGACTTTTTCCAAGCATGTGTAATTCTTCTGCCACGGAGAGAATGTAAGACAGACCACATGGGATGTATTTCAATTTTTTGCTGCCCCAAACCATGGTAACCATTGTATTCGGATTGTAGTCTTCTCGTAAACTCTAGAGATTGTTTTGATCAAGCCATCAGCTTCTGGATCCGTAAACCCATAAAAGTCTATATAGTTTTTATCATTTAGATTGCTGCTACTTCTCCTGAGGAATATGTACTTCAAAATATCGTTCACTCCTAGCAACCCCATTGTAGCAAAATATGACATGCCTGTGAGAAAAGCTTTATGTACGTGAGGATTATCTTTCAGCAGCTGTGCAAGTAAGTACTTTACTCACAACAACCTTACATCACTGAAACGAGAAAAGAATAAGCTTTCTTTTGAGCCGAAAGTCGACTATTCATTACGTTACAAAACTACCAATTTTATGCTATATCTCGGATGTAAAACAGTTGACAATCGTTTGGGGATAATTATCATATTCTACGTATAAAACCCTATAAATTACACCTTTACAACTTTTTCGTACCTTTATTGGTTTTCAAAATAAACTAATTTTAAGATTTCGGAAGAAATCAGTTTCTTCTTAATATCTGGTAGGCTATGAGAAATCGGTCCGGCTTGGCAACAGTTTCGATATGTACTCCTCATGAGCAGATTGTTTGCTCATTTAACCGACCTTGTATCTCTAACGGTTTAAAAGATCTCAATGCAGGCCATCTCCCACCTAACACTCTGTATATGTTTATTGAACTATACCTTGAATTTATAATTATGAACTGCTGGCAGGTGTTTGCTAAATATAGTTCTATGTTTAAAGTTAGGTTTGTTTATCGCTCTTTGTAATCTTTTTCATTTTTTGCTTTTTTTCCTTGTTCTGTATTAAATCTTACTACATACGGTGCTATGAAATTTGACTGGTAGATTTTATACCTCTGTTATTTTCATACCTAAACTTTTGTAAAATCTTAATGTTTTGTAATGAATTACATAATTTTTCTTATCATAGAAAAGACAAAGCAGTTTTTCTATTTTTCCACCCGGAGGAATTCTATTCTCCGGAGCTAAAGTGAGGTCATTCAACTTATGGTGAAGACTTAAATCGACTGCAATTAATAGATCAGCTTCTAAAACACAACCCGTTTTACTATCTGATAGTAATATTTCGTCAACATTTTTAATTTCATTAGATTTAAAGTCTTTTTGTCGTAATTTCTGAGATAAAGCCCATGCATTTAGATTATTGGCATCAATATAGATAATCTAAGTATTTTCATCTTCTTGCGAATACCTGTTACTGCACTGTGAAATACCTCCTCTAGGTAATTGCGTTTTCAAAAAACAAATACATTTCATACTCAGTTAATAGTTCCAATTCCACTGAAGTGTATTTGAGCATACAGTCGGAGTTGTATAATACCAAACAGGATCCAGTCCATAACTCGTTTCCAAACATAGATCATGCCATTCACCTAAGTTTTTAATTTTCAAATATTTCCATACTTTCGCTGCATGTTTGTGTTCTTCTTGAAAAATTCCTTCTTTTGTCGGCAAAGAATAAAATTTATCTATTGATGGCAGTTTTGTTTGAGAAGAACCAAACTGTTAAAAAATCTAAGCTTCTTTGCATGTGGATGATCGACTTTTGACCACTTACGAAACATCCACAGGCAAAACACTGGTGTCGAAAAATTCCTTTTCCAGTACACATTGACATCCAAATTTAATTCCAGTCGCTAAAAGAACCTTTTGTTATTGAAAAATAAAAATATTTTTAAGATGGAGGCAAGTCTGGCTAAATCGCTCTACTTTGCTCGGAGAAAGATGTGGTATGGTGTTGTACAGACCTTTTAGGGACACCCTGTATTTCCAAATATAAAATAGTAGTGACAAAAGGTATGAAGCCTGAATAGCAGAAAATTCAAAAATTTTTGACTTCAGTAAGTTGTGTTTCAAAAACAAACTATGAAACAACAAAGTTTACGTTCCCATTACACTTACATTTTTTAGATGATGTAAAATCGTAACAATTAGGTTGTGATATAACATCTATTCAATTAGGCATACAAATTTTTAAAAGTCAGTTAAAAATTATTACTGTTAATTTGAATAACAACAATTTTTATGACAGAAAAAAATTGTTTCAACAAATTCGTTTTTAGTAAGAAACTGAAATTAAGAGTATTTTTTGAGCGACGATGTTATAACTATACGAACGCTCAAAAACCGACCCTCTTGCCATTTAGTAGAGTAAAGAGAGTAGAATGCTCACTCGCTTACGTTTATGCTATTTGCGCTGAACGCATAAACGCTCAAAAATCAAAATGCATTTCAAAGCGTTGTTTCTTATTCGTGCGTATTACGTGTGTGTATATCACTAGTCATTAGAAAAAATCATTTTAGATAGTATATGTACGTCTTGCAAAAACTATGATTTATTTTTAACGTTTATAACAACCTTTTATATTCACGATCAAGAAATGTGTTATTAATAGGTAAGTAAAATTTAATTTTTAATTAGTAACAAAATTTTGCAAAAAGTAACTTAGAGAAATCGATAAAAAGGAGTCTTTGTAACATCCGTAATAGCTGTGTTGATACAGCATCCATCTCACATTCAAGAGGACCCGAGTTCGATTCCCAACACCAAGAACTTTTTACTGCTTATATTTTTGTAATGTTGGCAATTTTATGTATTATTATAACCGCTTAGAAATTATACGAAACAAGACTTAAGTAGCTTAGTTGGTTAAGCGCTACACTAATAATTAGAAGGTTTTGTGTTCGAATCCTGTTGCCACTATCTTTATTGTGAATGCAGTTGTTCTTAAATTTGAATTGATGAGATCTCGAGTGGCCATAGAGATTTATGACCCACGAAGATTGACGGGCAAGTGAGTACTGCCAAATATTCTCAAAACATTTTTCGGTTTTTGGGACTCTCCCATCTATTTACGATTTACAGTAATATCGAACAATAATGTGTTTAACATTGAAAATGACTCATTCTCGTTAATTTGAGAAGCGTTAGTCATGATGGCTTTAATGCACATTAAAGACCTTTCGTATTAATATAGGAGTGATGGTCGGACTGATAATTATCCTCAATAGACATTTTCAGTAATTTCCAACGATTTATCATGTGCCCAATGGCCCCGGTATAGAGTAAGTCTAAAAACAAGGGTTTTTTAAAAGGTTCTTTTGGTGAATTTTTAATCATTTTTTCATGTGTTTAATCGCGCTAGTTCAGAAATGAAGGTAGCATCTAAAATAATAAGGATCTTGACTTCTTTTTTAATTACTTATTTTAATTACATTTAAAACTTATTTTCAATGATTTTTACTAGGTTTTTAAAGTGCCCAATTGCCCCTGGTCCAGAAGTGGGGTGTCTAAAAATGAGGGCTATTTTACAAGATTTTGAGATTTTTTCTGGTGATTCTTGGTGGTCTATAGATCTTGAAGTACTTTTGGAGTATTTTAAAGAATTAGGCCTTGTTTGGGTGATTTTTAACCACTTCTTGGTGTGCCCAATTGACATGGTACAGAGGTAACATTTTGTATACTACTAATTAATTTGCTTAAATCTTTTTGGGTTTTGAAAAAGAATCACAACTGGACCCGAAATTAATTAAATAATTATTTTTTTACTTAGTTTGGTTTAAAATATTAAGTACAAACGTACATAACAAACCAAACATGGGACTACTGCAAAATAACAGGCAGTTGTTATTCAATAAACATAACAACAATTGATTTATGGAATTTTTCTATTTTGTTTTCTTCTTAGATTAATCAATCAACGTTTGCTTTTAGCTAAAACACCATTTTCACCTGACAGATGAAACATAATAAATGACACGTGTACAAATCTATAATAGTTCTCGTGTAATTAGAAAATCAACTAGATCAGCTATATCTCGTTGTCATTTGATCCTCAACCTATCAACCATTATTACTTCCAAAAGAATCCTTATTGTTGCTGGATGGCGTTTCCTTTGTTAATCGGGCAAGAGACAGCAGCGCTTACTCAGTTTAATATTGAGACGTTTATATTTTTAAATCTAATGCATACGTATTCCAGACCGTTGCGTTGATTTGAATGAAGTGATTCAGCTATGTCTTATGTTATTGAATCAAACAGTAGAACTGAGTTACTGTATCTAATAACTAATTGTTATGATTAAATCAAACATATAACCAAAACTTTCCAAAGAAAACAACCACTTACAGTTTAATCGCATCCATCTTTGGTTACTTACCTGAAAGTGGATTTTAATTTACTATGGTAAAGAAAAATAAAAAAGATACAAGGAATATTTTTAAAATTAATGTGTTGTCAGATCAAATTTATTTTCATGTACTGTTTTTCATTTAATATAATCTCACTCTGTATATTTCACCGTTTTGCATTTAAAGTCTAAATTTATTGAGCTGAATTAAGTCAGTCTATCTGTGTTACAATGCTTGTTCAGCGTTGGTGATGTTGTTAATTACTCTTGTTAAGGATGTGGTTTATAATAAGTTTGTAGTATTCAAGCTTTAAGTAACCTTGGTGGATGCGCTAAAAAAGCTAATATGCGTTTGTACGTATTCACATAAACAGGGTTCAATATATCTACCGTACGTTTTACTTAAAATTCAAATACAGAGAAATTGATCCTGCGCACGTGATGTCATCGCTAGCTTACTGCCATGGTTTGGTTTTCAAACAAACAAGCAATCAGGTAGATTACGATTTATTTATAAAAGGCTAGTAATTAAGTTTGGCTAAAATCTTCGGTAAACTTTCAAAAAATAAGGTGAGGCTGCAGTATTTTGTTATGCTTATTAACATATTATAAGTCCTAGTGTCTCAGTTGTGAGCGTTACCATTCTTTTGCTGCAAGAACTCATTTTCAGTTATTTAGATATAAATTCAGAACTTCTTGACTGATTTGTGGCAAATTGTGCAAGATTACATAAGCAAGAACTTTATAAAGTTTGGATGAGCCTGCAGTTTCAGAAAAAGCCTATGAGCAACACGTAAAGAAATTTTTTAAGATATTCGCCAGATTTTAACATTCTCATGTTTTAACCATTTGGAAATTAAAATAAGTGACGAAAATTTGGTGATGGAGCCTATTCGTAATGCCGAACAGAATATTAAAAGTCCTGTTGTCATTATCTTTTTTCTACTAGAACTTTAAGGAATCAATCTCAAGAAGATATGGATAAACTTGTAATTACACAGTCGATTTCAATCCGGCTAGTGTCATATTGCATGAAATTACTGAAATAGACACTCTATAAGACTTTACACGAATTTCCAATTCTAGATGTCGGAGTAACGACAGTGCAATGCTATTTCTTAAAATGATTGCAATATTTGAGTTGTTTTGAGCTTGAACATTCTAAAAATCAAGATGAAGCTGAAAAGTTGGTAATAGACACTAAAGTATTTGTTACTCTGAACGACATACCGCCGATCCTGACGTCTCGGATGATGTTGAATTTCAATTACAATATCAAAACTTGCGAGATTACATAAACAGGATCTGTAAGAGCTCCTACATATGTCTACATTCCGAAAAAACAACGACAGCGAGGGTCTTTGCTGTTTCTTCATATACCGAATGATTTTTTTAACCAGGAATTTTTAAATATTTGGAGAAACAAGCATCCTACGAAAAAGATGTTCGAAATAAAAAGTTAATATCTTCGGACGGGAAATTCGTGAGGGCTAAAGTTAGTCCCCCATCTTCACCCCTTGTGGGTGGGGCGGGGTGTAATTTTAAAATCTTAGATAGGAATCCAAATTCTTTTATTGCAGATTCGGATAGTACGTCAAAAGATATGAAACTTTTATTCGAAACATTTTCTTCGATTCATGATAGATGGCGCTGTAATCGACGAAATTTAATTTTTTTGATTTCTTCAATTGAGAACCAATACATCCGATTCGGCAATACATTTGCAATAAAAACATACTACTTGCAAATTGCAAACGCAAATTGACGAAAACGCTGGAAATTTGATAATTGCTACCACTCGTTGTGCCTAACAAGATGCTAGATGCTCTCACACCTTGGATGTCAGCAACATTGTCTTTTTCTTGAAAGAAGTGTTTAAGACATTAATTCCAAAGAATGAAGCATAATTACTTTTTCATTTTGGCAAAAAATCATGTACAGTTATATAAATAATGACTCTTAAAGGTTCTAAGTGAGTCCACAGTTCAAGAAGACAAAGGCCTGGGTTTGAAAGCTATTCACGGACACCAAGGGGGGAAGTGTTTGCGTTGGATTCGGAAAAAATTATATTTGCTTTTGATATGCAAAAATTAGGTCTGGCAGGCCCAAAGCTGTGGTGTCCTGCTAGAAAGGTGTTCCAGCCGGACAACCTTATGTGTATGTGTAGGTATGACAGTTATTTCCTAAAAATTACAAAACTATATCTACACAAGGTGTGTTACTAAGTTGAATTGTTTCATAATTCCATTGCTTATAAAGCTAGGAAAAGAATAACTTATAGTTACTTTTGATATTGAATGCTCTATCAACTAATTTTATTTTCCGTTATACAGGATGTTATTTGTATTTAGATTCCTAATACAATTTGCTTTTCATCAGTACAAAGTTTGCTATATCTCTAATGTTTTGTTTCGCAAAGATTTCTTAGTTTGTTCTAGTGGATGTGGCTTTTACGCGCTTGCCAATGAAATTAGTATATATATCTCAACAGTAACCTTTTATGAAAGTCGAAAATATCGTACCCCTATATGATATTTTATCGTATAGTTGATAATTGCGCATTCTAATAATAGATATTTTGCCTTATAAAGGGTTAATTATACAGTCGTGTAAAAAATAGCCTCCGTAACTCGTTCAAAAGGACCGTATCAGTTGCCGCGTTTGTCAAACTTTCGCACTCGCATGATTTATGCCCCTTTCTGTACTTGTTACGAAATATACTATTTTTAAATGGGACATCCTGTAGATCTTTATATTGATAACAAAAATGGAATGGAGAATCTAAGGTGACAAGTAACGTCTATTAACTATTCAAAACGAACAAATAAAGGAATTGAGTTCCAAGTAACTTTGCATTTATATAGGATCCCGAATTCGAATCTCCACATAGAGATATGTGGAATGAATTGCTATAAGTCGGTTATCAGTCATCTAAGAAGTAATTCAGCGGAGCATTTCTTTTATATTCAATATGCAACTACAACGGATAGCAGTTAACTTAAAATTATTTCCATATCATACTTCAATAAATAGAAACGTAAATGTCCAAAAGCATTAATATTAAGGAAACACTTTCCAGACGCTTTCGAATATGTTCTGTTATTTTGAGTCAATTACATTATAACGTTTGTCACATCATTGTTGTACTTGCACGTAACCCTCCCTTATGTTAACCGTTATGTTAATCTACCATTTGGTCAAACCCTTCGTGCTTAATGTATCACTATGATAAAATTTGGAAGTTCAGTACTATACAGTTTACTTTTTTCTATTAATCCACCTTGTTGATTGGAAGTGACTTTGCAGTCGATGTACGTCTAAAGAGCTGATCTTCGTGGATTCGATAATAAATCGCATGAATCTTCCATTTTGGAACCAATCGTGCGACTTTTTATAAAATACTTCTTGTGAAACAGTGAGATGGACTGCCAACATGAAATATTATTCTAATTGTAGATGAATTCAATTTATGAAAGATCAGAATAGAGCAGTTAGTATAAAAGGAAAAACTCTTAAAAAATATTTTTAATGTTACTAAACCTTAATCTGAAATAATTTATTTTATCAGAAGTTGGGAATAAAAAAAGACGAGACGGGTGTACACAGTAGATTACCATAATGAAAGCAGGTATTTCATTGCGATG